>JAQIWE010000011.1:0-51331 GCA_034698565.1 Campodea plusiochaeta
GAGAGGGACGCGTGTAGTCACTACAATCGCTACTGCTGCCATCTATGGGCGTCTTGCTACAACTTCCTCTCAACTTCCTCAAGAAGAGCAGACGTAAAAGGTGCGCGAGAGTTTGTCTTACAGGGTATGTGGTCTATGTACTGGTCAAAGAAGTTAGAAATCTGTCCAAATATAACAAACACAAGAACAATATCTACTTTGAAGATAATCTCAAAAATAAAGTAATATAATAATAATAAATATAAGTACAATATTTCCAATAGCTAACTTTATTCTATTTACCCAGATCTTAAAACTGTTTGAGGTGTAACTGTGTATAGAAATCCGATACTCAATCTTTTTAACCAGTGAAGATGTATCATACATGATGTTCATATCAGCTTTAATTGTACCTGGTATTTTTTCATGATCCTATAGACATGTTCTGGACAGCATACTAATTTGTTACACAAAATATTCCACCTAAAATGGGTATGTAAAAGAAGATCGTAAAATTGAGATAATGACTCCAGATATAAACGAAAGCAATTTATGAATGTAAGCCTTAGGCCCCAGTACAACAGTCCACAACTATATGGAAAAAATAGAAGTAAAACTAAACATCAGCAGGTCAGAGTAGGCATTACGATACAGTTGTGTGTCGCCAATAGCTAAAACTGCTGTTTTAAGAAATCAACGAAGGGTAAACCGAAATACGAACTTTTATCAGTTTGGTAATAATAAATTGAACTCCCATATATATTCTTCCGATAAGCAATATTGGACAGAACTGTTTCCACTGTCACACAATTCTCCTAACAATATTGTAGAAATATGTTTCATTTCGTGTAATAGCAGCCATTTGGTTGTCATATTAATCATAATTTCAATATTGCAAATAGTCTCTAAAACTTCATATTAGTCAGTTTCCCCTGATTGTTCCGGAAACGTTCCAGAAGCCATCTAGCACTATTGTTCATTTGTCTATCTTTATAGTCTTCTATCCTATTCTATCGTATTCTTCTCTTGCAAAGTTTCACATAAATGTCAAATGCATCTTGTGAAGCGAGAAAAGTTTCATTTCATATCTCTTGTACCTTTGGCGAAGCTTTTCTCCATTTTATTCCACACATTCTCAATTCTTTCTGAGTGCCTGGCATTAGTATGGAATATAAACCACATACAATAGTACTTCTTTTCAATTTCGGGAACAGATTGATTTGCAATACATTTGCATTGTGAAACTTTAAATGAAAAGAATTTCTTTCCATTGTGTCGGACGTCTCTGAAAGCCGAGAACATTTGTAGCACATCGAAATTCTATTAAGAAAGAATGAAGGGACTATCGCGTTATTTGAATTAAATGCCTTATTACGGTATCAGAAGAACGATGGAGAAAGAGTTGTCCAATATTACGTAGAAATAAATTGAATATTGGAGATAATGAATACAATATAATTACCAAGTTATGTAGTAATGTCAATGGTATATTTCAACTTAGACCGATCGACAAATAAATAAACTGGCTGCTGACATTATTGTTGTCTAACAATTCCAAGTATTGCAGCAAATCAAAAGGTGAGCGCAAGCATCAGTATTATAAAAACAAAAAAATGTAGAGTGAATAGACTGTACTATTTAAGTGGAGGTAGTAACTATTCTGAATGGGAATCTTAAAACTACATATTGCAGAAATACTACAGTCAAAGGCTATATGAATTTACAGAAAATAAACTTTTGCTAACTCTGTATAAAAATATCAATATCCAATATCGTACTGATTGCAGCTGAATTTTTATCACCGTTCACAAAATAACATAAAGGAAACGAGTTATAATTTAAATGAAATATAATACAGTATTGAAACGTACATTTAGACATAGTACTAATACATTTTCCTCTTGCTTTTATTCCTTGAGCCCTGTGGCGATTCCATGAACTAAATGTGGTGTATTCCAGCTAGCACTAGATGCTTTATTCTCACCAATTCCAGCAAAAACTTTCCTTATCTTCTTCTTCAATTCTCTATCCTCTCCCATACACTTGCTACTACTACTACCTTCTCCAATAATATGAGATTTAACAAAGTACTTTGGTCCTCTCATATTACAAACTTTATTCAACTTCCACACTGCTGTATGGGTATGCATTAGCTTCTTTTCATTGTTATGACTCTAATAATTCATCTTTGTAATTCCTTCGCACATTCTTGCATTTGCAAAAGTTATTATACTATGTGTTTCAAACTTTCTCCAGAGTTTTAATTTCATACCTGATTTTTGATGTTCTGAAAGTTAATGTTCTACCTCTGAGTTTATTTTTGCTTAATTATGGTACTTATTTTGGTTTCAATCAAAATGCAGTAACAAAATGTCTATATACTTGGTCAAAAATGTATGGTTGAGTGCTAATTATCTTGTATTCATTCAATTTTTTTTTTTAAATCGTTCTTTCTAAGGCGTTTTCCCTCACTATCATTTGTATATTTCATTTATTAATTTTACTTCGAAGCATAAAAGATAATTTGAAACATAACCATTACTTTCTTTCCTTCCAATATTCAAAATATTCAACCTAACTTGATACAGTTATTCCACCAACTATAGTTTTCCCTACGTTAATTAATAATACCACCAACTGCTCGCTTCTTGACAACATCAATTCGACTCCTATTTCCACTCATAAGAACGCAATATGCTAAACAAACAAATTATTACGAAACCTTTAAAGATCTACCTTTAATAAATTAATAAAACAAGAAAACATACAAGTAACATAGCTACACAACGAGTACACATTACATATAACTCCTTTTCAAGAGAATTAGTAATACTACCACGAAATATTAATACAGCATAATATATCAATATCAAATCATAGAAAGGTTCCTCTAAAGCTTCGTACTACGATGTACTACTGTACTATCTATATGAAGAGTGAAATCTTCTGTATACTTTTCTGCTTGATATCATCTGCAACTTGTACATGAGTTGGATGATGAAGAGGGCAATTTCAATGCATTGTAATGTCAACATTCATGCTTGTAGCGTCAACTGGAATGGAATATCTGGATAGAAAAGAGAAATACCCACAAGCAGAAGAAAAAGAAAATTGGAGAAGGGGGGAGGAGGAAATGATGTAAAAAGGTCGACTCACCACGCAACATAGCAGAAAAAGAACAAATGTAACTACCGTCTGAAAATAGGGTTGGGGGTATATAACGCCTTATTTATTGTGTCTGATTTGTTCGCTCTTCCCTCTCCTGCGGCTATTACCACAGTTTGGTTATCGTTTGCTGATGATAGTGATGACACCAGAAACAGATCATGTTACATTTGAGGTCTTGATCAGAGGATGTGTGTTTGACGATATCAACAGTTCAGCAATGGTACTACAATTACCAGAGAGTTTTGCAAAATTTGAAATAAATCTAAAGAACGACTGTATTTACCTATCGTAATCACATATACTCGATTTCGAAATTTGGAATAATCAAAAGAATTCCTTATCACCTCTATTTAAACATTCGCTAGTCCTACTAATTTCTTATATCTATGACATGTATAATTGTACATAGAATATTTGTATGATATGGAAGGAAGATGATAAAGAGAGAGGTAAAACTATAAGGAGGAAATATTAAAATAAAATATGACCTTTTGTTATATAGGTAAATCACAATTATGGTACCATAAGTTCATCAAATATACTATATATTGAATTAAATATATATTTATTCACTGATATATCTGAGAGTTTTAAAATCAAAGCTAAATTTTGCTGAGAGTTATGAAAGTTAACATTAAACTTCATATGTCACAGAAGTTTCAAAACAATCAGCAAACAACACGAAGTAGTAACTCTAATGTAAACTAATTCATCACAGAAACAGTACCACTCTAAAAGTTAAATCTAGCCAAAGATATTTCAGTAAAAAAAATTCATAAACCCCAAGCCAAGTAAGACTGAGTGACACATGAAAGCAATCTAAAAATCCAATAGCCACCGTACTGTCTATATAACCCCTCTACATATTCTAAGACCATCACAATCACAGACAGAACTTTCCCTTCTGATCTAAAGCTAAAAATATATTAAATATTAAGAACAATTTCCCCATGCAGCCATATATATTGATATTTCCTATTCTCCAAAAAAGGAAATGTGCCGATGGCTGACAGCCAATCATAGCATCTGCTTCTGGCGTATTCCTCAATAAGTTTTTTTTTTCTTTAGAGGAAGAAAAGCAAATATATACTGCAGCTATAAGACTGCGTAATAAGACTGCACGCAGGTCTACCATTGCAGAGTGATGTGGTTGCTCTGCTGCTGACATTTCCATCTCATATTTTATATACAAATATACAAAGATGTATATCAGTCACTTTGCATATGGTTTCGCCACATCAACTTTTTCTTAGGGAAAACTTTGTCTAAATTACATGTTTGAGTTGAAGGATCATATATTGCTAGTTTGATACAGTACAGGACGGTTTTAAGAAATAAACATTCTTCTTGTGCCAACTGGAATTTATTTAAAATATTACCAGATTTCTTAGCTTCAAAAGGAATTTAAATAAAATAAGAACACTGAGTTTTTGTCAGTTTTAAAGATTTCTAAACCGATAGATCAGTCGAACATTTCTATGAGGAGAGCTGTATGAAAACAGTGGTTTGTTTGAAGTTTACTACAACGACTACCGTAAAGAAAGTGTCCTCTACGTATACTCATCATAATAGATATGAACACGATAAACTTTGAGTACAAACTTTTCAGTATTAGAACACACAGATTAAGAGAACTATCATTACTGCTCACCTCAGTACATTAAAGTTAGATTTTTTTCCCTCATTCGAAAAGTGTTTAATAAACTTAAATTACAAAACATCCCATACGAGTATACTTTCTGTTACTGAAGTCACCGATTCTTGTAAAAAACAATATTTTCTGCAACAGTTTTAAGATAATCTCATAAGAAGTACATAAAAGTAGGATGCAAGTATGTTCTGTAAAGATCTTTGTAAAAAGAAAAGTAAAATAAGTGAAATTAATGTAAGTTAAAAGTAAGGCAAGTGAAATTAATGTAAGTTAAAAGTAAAGCAAGTGAAATTAATGTAAGTTAAAAGTAAAGCAAGTGAAATTAATGAAATTACTGAAAAATCTGATATACTGCAAGGACAAATTTATCGTCATTAAAAAAATAAGATGACGTGTTCTAAGATTTGTAATATAGGGAATTTTTAGTCGAAGTGTGCAACTTTTCTAACTCACATTTCTCCTGTGAAGCTAAAGAGCTCCAAAAACTCCAAAGCTTCAATAGTCATTTCTCCACGATATCTATACTGTAGTTTTGAGTAAAGCTAAATATCATTGAAAAAAGAGAAGAAATTGAATTTCTGATTAAAAAATAAAACAAAATCAGCAGAAAAAAAAGAAAAATGGAAGAAGGATTTCGCTGGACACCTGATTTTGCAAATTCTTACACTCCATACCTCAGGGCGATAGCAGAAACCTTCAAATATTTTTTTAGTTTTATGCACTTTTTGTAAGATTTTTACAGAACACATGCAAATATGTTCTGTAAAGATCTTCGAAGTTCCTTAATCTTTCCTTTCCATCTTCCTACTCTACTTTGTGATCTGACACTCATCAATCATTTTATTCTTTTAAAAACACTACCATTAACTCCTACACGCATCAAATGGAAATTCATGAAGCTATACACATCAGTGTTAGAATCCTCGATTTAAAGGCAAATAAAGTTAGGGTTTAGTATTATGCAGTTTTTTTACTGTAATGTGTATTATGCATTTAGTAGGAGTTTCGCTGTGTTAACAATATTTGAAACATATAATATGATTTCGCCAGAAGGTATTCAAAGAAGTGCTTAATATATTACTGAAAGTACATAGTTATTTTAATACAGGACTTCAAAACTTCCCAAAGTTTAAATAATTTAATTTTGACACATCTGTTGAAAAGTTCGAAACAAACAATATTGAAATTAAAATTATTGATACCCTCTTGATAACAACTTTTTACAACTGATTTTATAGAATGAGCGTTTTATTGTAGTTTACTATTTATTTCTAAATAATGAAAACATTATTGTCTTTATTTTCTCCTTTTTTCATATTCACCAACATTTTACTCTCACCCTACATGATTGAAGACAACAGGTAATTTTGTAATAAAAGAAGAGTACAAATTGGACTGCTTTAAATTTCAATGTCTCTTTCTATTTGATTTAAACCTTCCCATCGAAATTGAAGTGACGTATTGAGATTGACAATTCTGCTTCACTATCCTGCGCTATGTATACAAAAATCCTTTCGTGTGGTTTTGCTTTAAGCACTAATCCACTTGATACTATACAGGCCTCAAAGCATCGAGCGATTTCATATATAAAGCTACGAATATTTAGCAGCACCTATATAGATATGCATGAAAAGTGAGGATTTTTGGTGTGTTAGAAATTAGGATTAGTAATGTTTTCAAAAGCTTTGGAAACAAGTAGGCCGGTCTACTGCTATAGTTATTTCCATACACAAACTAGAACTGTTACTAATTTTGTAAATGGATCATGCAGAGAATGAAAAGTGAAAAAATTGGAGCAAACAGGAATATCCACGATGGAAAGTGGGTTAGACTAGGTTAATGATCTTACATGCTTGTAATTTTATTCTGTACTGGATTAATTTATAATATATTCTGCAACGGATGAATATGATTCCAATTATAAATATAGGATCAAAATACTTTCTGATTTAGGTAAGAAAAAAAAAAGAAACTTCCAAACCAGCTGGAATCCATGAAAAGAACTCTGTATAACCATCAAAGACAGTTACACCTATTACAAAATATATTATGAATTTGCAAACAATTAGTCAAGGCCGTGAAAAATGTAAACAAGTTTTGGAAAAACCTGCATCCATTGTGTACTTCGAGTAATTTTAATGAAGTAGTATGAAATAATTAAAAATTCAGAATCTTTTCAAACTAATTACTACTAATCAATATTATTTTCAGTAACTATTTTAACTGTATAGTTAGTTGTATTTGAAGTTGAAATGTAACTCTTCAACACTACAGTACTGTATATGTTGCAAGTCGTATTACAGTATTTAGATTTCATTTACTTTAAATTAAAGTGAATTATGCATAAACATTATAAATTATACGAACGCATTAATCCACCAACGCAATTAAATAATGAAGCTATCTTCAAAAAATTATATTTAGCATTTCCAGTACTGTTTGCTTTCAAAGGCGAACTAATCCAGAAATGGAGATTAAAGTATGCACTACAAAGCTTTCATTATTGCATTGTTATCCAGCACTCTGTTAGTCTATTCGGTTTTCAGGGGATTTCATATTAGCCTAACACCAATACAGAACAATTATTTATTTATTATTTATAGCAGTTTACGTATTCCAGTGCAATAATAGAATGGTAGCCTTTGGTAGGCACTAATCACTATAGCTGCTGCATATCGTGTGTCTGGGAAAGGTGATCTAGAACAAAATACGTTTACATTGCAATTGACTGTTTTTGTTTTATAATATACTGACCGTTTCTATTCAATGGCATACAAAGAAGTCAAATAAGGGTGAACTTGTTGTACAAGTGCACTGATGCTGAAAATAGTGTACTATTTAGAATTAATGTTATATTTTAAAAATTTTAATTACTGCTCTTTCTATACCCGTACAATTTCAGATGAACTCTCTATAAAAGTTGTGCCAATAAACATCTAAACAACACGAAGTACTGCTTCCACCAACATGAAAAATATCAAACTATCAAACATAATAAAACTTAAAGGATATCCAGTAAATAAATACTCCTGCTTATCCTAATCCGAATTCTATATCAGCTTGATCTATCTCTCTTCTTTGGAGTAATTTTAGCAAGTCAACTCGAACCTTTTATTTTAAGAACACCTGCATTTAGGAAAAGGAAAAGTTGTTTAAACAAATAGCCTACTTCAAAGAAGCGGAAAATTTGTTTTAGAGCTCCAATAGAAAAGAGGGCGCTGATTGAGATGTACTGTTCCTTTCATCTTTTCCGATTGTTTTACTCTTTTTTTTCGTTCGTAGGTCTCTGACAATAGCTTTCCTTTGATACACGGGGAAGAAAGAAGAGGAAAAAAGCATTTTTATGTCCTTTATTTTTCATAGTGGCGCTTGATCCGAAAGTCCGAGAGCTGCAGTTTCCTTTCAGTTTACGAAAAGACCTGGTACGGAAATTAGATATCGATTTGGAGCATATATAGAGAACATCAAGTATAAAAGAAACAACCCCCCAATTCCCCCCTTTCTCGTCTCACTTTTTCTTTGCATTGTATAGTGTTATGTTAGGTCCCTTGACCACTCAACTGAAGTTCGATACAAACCATTATGTTATCGAATTTAGACGCCTCTTCGCCCCTCTCTGTACATCTCTAGTCCTCCTTTTCCCATTTCTCTTCTCTCCCCCCCCCCCCACCCCACCGCCCCAATGGCAATTATCTTAATCCTGGAAATTGGTCTGCTCCAGAAATGAGCGCTTTTTGCTCCGGTGGGAATTTCTTATCAAATTAGTATGTCGTTGCAAATAATGGGATGTCACATTTATTTTTAAGGTTTTCGATAATGGATTAAAGAAATGTGACCCATCCCATGCGATCAAAGAGTTAATGGTATCAACGTTTCATACACCTCATGCCAGAGAAAGGAAGAGATGGAAAATAAGATCCAAGGGTTATATCTTTAAGAAAAGTTGGAGTGGTTTAGTAATAAAGCTACTATCATCATATTTTTTACTTCGTTATATTATCTAAATTAGTGTCTTATTTCCCCATTAGGGTGATGTCTAATATATTTTATAATAAAATCAGTAATAAACAATAAAAACAAGCTGATCAACCTATCCAATACGAAATACAACGTTCTTCCATTAATTTCATTACACATTTACTTTGTATGAAATACTTTGTATTAAATAAAGTCATTAAACTTCCGTTTTCCTTATATAATTTGTGATTTAATCTGGAATTGTAGTTTTTGGAATAGCACCGATACCATCACATGAGATTTTTTTTTAAATGATATTTTTTGCATTTTATTTTTTAAATCAATATTTCGGTTTGTCCACTGTCGCACAACTCGTCGTTCCGCTAATTAAATATAAGAACTTCACATAACTTCATATATTGAAGAATGACATCAACAATGCTGTCCTTAACTTTGTATATAAATTTATCTCTATGTAGTTTGAAAATTAAAAAAATATTGTAATATCGAAAACGTGGAAAAATTAAACTAACAAATTACAATAATTACTGAATAACTATTTCAAGTTTTTACGAAAGAACAATTGAAAAACTCGACAGAATTAAAACTGATAACACTGCAAATTGTTGATTTTGAAAGTGTTGCTTATTACTATACATCAGCTATACAAATATTCCAATAAAAACTTGATACAAATTCAATAAAAACTAGATAGAAACTAGGGAGAAATTACACTTCAACAGTAAAATCTAGTTTACTAAATAACAGTTAACGTTTGTAAACGTGGAAATAAATCAGTCATCCATTTTCCCCACATTAACTCAGTAAATGAGTCATTTATTGCGCATAACTATTAGTGTGTCGTGTGATGAACATTGAAAGCCGAGATAGGCAGCAGAGTTTGATGTGCAAAGCTATATTAAACCACAAGCTGATTAAGCCGCAACAGAGTGATCATTTACAAGTGGTTGATTGCTTTTGCTCTGTCATAATATGTCAGTTATGTTATCGTTACTATTAACACAGGGTCATAAACTCATAATTATAACATGGGGTATATAAAATCATACCTTATACAACTATATGTGAATGTACAATCGCTCTGTAGTAAAAAAAAAATGCTGCACAATCTCGAAATAGTATGAAGATTTTGTAATTCTGTTGAAATAAATATACAAACTTGTCATTTTTCTGTTATATGTGGCTGGATTTCAATATTCCATAATATGTGTTGAGTGACAAAGTACTAATGTATAATATATGTTAAACAATACATATAGTTTACATGCTTATTTTTGTATGAACAATATTACTTACTCATCGCTGAAAAGAATGATGTGGACTTGGATAATGTTCTTACCTGTAAAATAAAGAGGGAAAATATAAGTAACATCCTACATCAAATAATTCTGTAAACATTTCTGTAACTAATCTTGCAGTAAGTTCACAGTATAACGATTAGAGCATAATTTGTGTTAGAACTACGAAAAAAAAACTATTTATTTGTCCAATTATTTTTGGTTTGTTATTTCTGGCAGTAATAAAACTTTTTCCAATAATTCAGTTCGAAAATATTTTGCCATCTTAGGAATAACAGCTGAATAAACAACGACAATCTACTACTAGTAGACTCAAGAAACAATAATAAACCAAAAAAGCTCGCATAGTAACTTCTTACTGAAAATTCAGCCATCTACTAGCAATTAATCAACTTCCAAAAATAATCTATACTTCGAATAGTAACTATGTTGTACGGTATATATTTTGGCAAAAATACAAAATATATCCTTATGGTCGAAAAGTTGTCACACTCTTTTTTACTTGTGAAATACTTTATCTTTCTGAGACAGCTCATCAAGAAACGCATTCCTTCTCTTTCTCTACAACATATAAGTGTATATAGTGGTACAAGCTACATAGAAAATTTTCCCTAAGATTATATGAGAAAAAAAGAAGTCTCTTATCCATCGGGAAATAAGTGCAGAAGAAATGAAGAGGTTGACATTACTTCACCAAAAAGACATGAATGGAATAAGGGAGAAGTAGGGTACGGTAAAGGGAGATCTACAAGAAAAGAAATTAGTTGGAAAAATCAATTGCTCGACACGGAACACCCAGCTCTACACGTGGAAGTCATAAAAACATTAAGCCACTCGCTTCCTCATTTAACAAATTATTACTTAATGAGTGTGTATAATAACTTAATGGTATTAACAGTGCTGCTGGTTAAAGAACTTAAGGAAAATAGATTAGTGAACAGAGGATGTAAGAAAAAAGGTAGGAAAATTCTGGAGAAAATAATACATTTATGGGATTTTTTTTTCAGAGAAAACAATTTCTTCAGCAGAACAACTTGGTTTAATTGTATGGTTAAGAATAAATCTTTATGGAGCATAAATACGGATGGATGATCAATGAGGACTACTGACTGCACAAAATCGTACTTTTTCCGTTAAATTTAACTCGGTTTTAACTATAAATATGCATCCTATTGATCAAATGTTTCCGTAATTTTATATTTGTATATGCAATTGGATATAAAATAAAATAAACATTCTATGAAATTGCCAAACTGATCTAACTGTGCAAAAATCAACAGTGAGCTTTTTTATCTCACTAATGTTGACAGATACATATGCTGAACAACATAATGCTCATCTCATCATAATATTCACCTATATATACCACCTACAAAGATTAAAAATACCGAAATCCAAAGGCGAAATATTTTCCCTCCAATAAAAAACTAAAAAAAAAGGAACTCCAGCTATTTCATAATTCATTTAAAAAATTCCTTCTTTATACAAGCTGCTATGCATCTTTTGATTCATTTACTCGCGAATTTGAGTGCCTTCGAACATCTCATCCGGTAAAATAAGGAATTCTAAATCTTATTACAAAACCAAATCTACTACTAAATGAAAAATGGAAGCTTGGGATATTCGATATTTATGGCTGCCTTCTTAGAACAGGCAGCAGAAACCTTCGATAAAACCAATGAGAAAAAGATTCGTGTTCTTAACCCAATTTTTTCCTCACTTATGGAAACGCAAAAAAAGAGAAAGAAATGAAATCAGGAAGCGCTTTCCACAATCAAAACCGATTAGAGTGCGTGATTTTATTTATTTTCTCCCGTTTCACAGCATCTGGAGAGAAAAGCAGAGAGAGAATTACCATGAAAATATAGAGGAAAGAAGTGGGGAGGAAAATCAATCAACACAAAGCTATATATATATACATGCCTCATGCTTCTTCAATATGCATAGAAAGTGCTTTCAAATTTATCTCCTTTCCATATCTTCTTCCGTTCTTCTCTATACTTTCTTATTCTTTTCACTCTTCTCTTCCACAGATCGTGTCATAAATTCCGGAAGGGCGGGTAGGTAAAAGAGAAAGACACATAGAAGATGGGAAAAGATTTGCACGGAAAGTATAGGTGGATTTTATTACATAATACTTTCGAATTATAACTGTAATTTTTTTTATTTCCATAAATATTTTCTAGTATGTCAATGTCTTTCGTAAAAGATATTTCTTATATGAAAACCCTTTTGAAGCTATGCAATGTTTTTTCCAGGCGGGACCGTCAATACAGCAGGGGTAACTTTCACTGTCTGGTAGTGATTATATTTTATACTAGGAACTTTTAAAACATGATGCAAATTTCTTTAATTGTAATTAATAGGCAGTTTTGGCTTCATGACTCAATGCAGTTTGTTAAGCCATTTACTTTCATATAAATTTTATTTTTGTGTGCTGAACCGTCGGGAAGCAGAGCGCCTACAAAGCATTTTCCCATTTAAACCCATGGTAAATTTCTAGACTTGACTCAGAGTGAGAATTCGCCTTAAACTTATTTCAAACTGTTGCACTCATATAAAATTTTCTTCCAGTGACACCTTCATTTTACCGGTGAAGCAAAATAAAGTGGCATTAAAGTAATTGTCAATATAAATAACTGGATGTTAGTTCTAAACTAGAAAAACTCATTTAGTAATTATTTTAAACAGAAAGGAAAAAGTGAAAACTGATGTAAAAATTGAAAACAAGTGTAAAATATCAGAAATCAATTTCTTTATCTGCTTATTTGTAGTACACTATTTTGTAAGTAGTGTGAAGCAAATATTTTTATTCAAACTGAAGGCGGTCCAACTATTGCGTTAATTATGTCAAAGTATTCAGTATTATTTAATACTGTAGCCAACCTCAAGTCTGTGAACAATATTGCCGGTATTATACGGTTATCATCATTCACAAACAATTCTCTATTTTTAAATATCTACATCGTTCAGATAGCCGCCTTTTCACCATTACCTGATTAAAATTACTAATACAGAAAGAGCCAATTGGTAATTTGGCATTGACTCGTCAATATTATACGTGTATTTACAGACTTAGAGGCATTAAGTATTGATACTAGATCATATACAAAAAAACTTTTAAATATTTTCTTTCAAACGAAAAGAAAGAACATCCATAAAGTGTTCAATTTACTGTAAGGCATAAGAAGTTATAAACCTCTATATCAACATCAATAAGTAATGAGTTCCAATACATAGATGAGAAGGAGTTGACATTATCAATCTGAGTGAAGCGGATAATCTTAAGAAGGATCAAATAACTTGATAAGAAAGCTTTGTAATAGTAAGCAGCTGTGCCTGTCTATATGAAATCACGAGATACTCCAGTATATTATTGTGAGGAAGGTATTCTGCATTAGAAAGATTGCGTGTCTAACCATCGCTTATAAAAAGTAAGGAGGTGGAGAAGAAGAACAATAAATCAAAATTTATAGACGTTGTTGAAAGAAGGAGCAGCGCAGATCCAACCTTTAGGCACATTTTTTTTTCAACACAAAATAGGTAATAACCCTTTGAATTATGAGGAGGTCAACACCCTTTACATCTTCTTACAATACTTTAAAAATTATTAAATGGAAACTGATTTCTTATTTTTTATGGCAATTTAGGAATTGCAGTGTCTGGCTGACATATCACGAATTAGTGTTCAGATATATTTAGTTTTAGATTTCAATTCATTTAATTTGCATTTACAAATATTTTGATTCAAATCATGTAAAAAAGCGAAGACTGACAAAATCAAAACACTTTAATTATTATTTGAGTAAATAGTATCTACGTATTAGTAAATATTATCCCTATAAAGAGAAATTGGATCAATGAAATAATAATAATATTATACAAAACAAGTTAGTATTTGGAAGAATTTAAATATAAATTTAAAATATTTTAAAACTAACCTACAAAAATAATTAATATTAAAGATATGTATTCTCGTGAATTGACAACTGCTCTATGTATAATCAGTTGACAAAGAGCAAGTAAAAATTGGCATTAACAAATTTCAGCAATCAAACAATATTTCATATCACTTCAAATGAGCTTGCCTTGTTAAAATGTCAAAACTCTATAAAACACTTTTTAGAATATGAAATACGTTATTCTATTCCGTTCGAAAAGGAAGAAAAATATAAAACCGTTTGACTGTTGCCAATATGCCATTCTCTTTTTGCTCTCTCTTCCACTCCTCTACACTTTTTTTGTTGCAATTATTATTGAATATTCCGAAACTTTTTTTTATTTCGCCATATTGAAAATATCACGCGTCAATTGAAGATATAAAGTTGAGCACTTTTTATTGTCATAGAACGTTTTAATAAATGGTATTGTGAGGTAGTAGAAAAAAAGAAATATTGCTTCGTAAAAGTCCTGTGAAAAGTTTGTAAGAAGTTTGAAGGGTCAATACAGCAACAACTGGTCGACTCATATCATTCCCTATTCCCTAAAGGAGGACACAACTTGTTAAGAAATAGAAGTTGGCTATATCCTTTTCTCGCTTTTTTTCTCCTACTTCTTTTATTGGGTATACAGTAGCATTAAAGAAAGTTCGTGCTTTCCAAGTGGAAGAAGACTTAAGGGGTTAACAAAGTGCCGAAAGGTGTAATGACTCAAATAATAAAAGTCAAGAAAATCTTGTTTATTAAAACTGGTTTTATATTCGACAGTAGGCAATCAATTCAGAGAAGGGTTTCAAAAGTGATACGTAATAAATTTAAAAATACGAAGTTATTTCTTTATAGGCCAAAATATATTTGTTCCTTAGGAATTCAACTTTAAAATATATTTATTAGCCTAGTTATATGATTTTCGCAGCATTCGCAATAGAATTCGTCGTTTATTTGCTGTTACTACATACTCTTCATACTAAATATAATTAATAGGCTCTATGAAACAAACAAAAAACTGACGGTAAATAAAATGGGATTTGTGTAGTTGGTTATTTCTGTACTTTTCTGTACGAACAACAATAATCTCGGCTTATCTCCATTTAAATGTCAGAATTAAACCAGAATTGATTTCATTGAGACAAGACATTATATTATAAATTAGTAACAGTACATTTTACCTTATTTTCAAACTATAGTTTTGTTGTTTCAATATGAGACAAAAACACGCACTCTTCAACATTGGAAGAGCACAGTTTTTGAAAAACAAACATTTGCGTTTTGTTATATCGGTTTCTTGAAGCATTAATTCAATAATATTATTCTCAAACAACTCAAAAGAAAAAAAATAAACAAGTAAACATCTCTGAGAATAAGTATTTTCTGTTTATGATTGTTTGTTACATACAAACTTAACCCCACAGCAATATTAATTTGATTAACAAGAAGCATAATTATACATATATAAATATTCTTTACCTGTTTTGAACAAAATTTTTGTTGCGGAAGGAATTATATGTTTGTTATTGCATGTGATTCTACAACAGAAATCCGGCGATGGAAGGAAATTCAGAATGTATAATTATGTTACTGTACAGCAATCCGAAAGAAACTTTCACGTTACATAGGATACACTAGTTCCTTCAGTAAAAATATCCAGTATAATATCAAAAAATATACGTAAATTATAACTGACAATATGTTTTGTGCAAAACAGAAAGGAAATGTCCTTAAAAAGTTGTCGATCTAAACCCGCAAGCACTTGAGTAGAACCCACAGAATGAATCGTACAAGTTTGTAAAGTCTAAGGAACAAGGAATTAGAGAAGACCATCTCTTTCATCAAGTGAGGGCTAATGAATAGGAACTTGTGTACTTCTAAACTCTCTAACTCCAAAAGCAAATTAACAACCAACAGGACTTCATCTCTATATGTATTATTTGCTCCTTTCACTATACTAACAGACATCATGGTGGTTCTACAGTTCAATTAGGAGATTTTATTAAGGAAATGGAAATATCGACGATCATTGTGTTTATGTAGGATCTGTGCTTACAGGGGGGGTTTAAATAATATTAGTCATATTAATTTTGGTTTATTGGAATTCTCTGATAACAAATACGATGACTATATCCTTATTTTCAGGAATTTAAAAAGAGGTTAGAATAACGAAAAGCAAAAGGTCTGGAATTTCTGTAGAAGCAAATTACAGTTCTCTTCATAATACATTATTTGAAGTATTGTAAGCTATATATTATTTACTTCAAAGGAATTTTAGGCAAATCTTACAATATTAATTTAAATATCGAAGGTTATTATATTATACTGAATATTTGAGAACCATAGGATTCAAGAGTCGGGTGGTTTGGTACCCTTGATCCCACAAACGGGGGTTTGCCTTCACCTATATAGGAATGAGTGGTAAGGATAGGTAGAATGCACGACCGCGGTTTCGAGAAATAAAGTCATCATCAGGTACACCAGGAACGTAGCTAAGATTTTCCCCATAATATGGGGCTCTTGTCTGTTAGAGTTGTTCTATTATGAATCGTGCCATCGTATTGTCTCTAAAACGAGTAAAAATAATTAGGATATACAAACTGTACATTATAATATTGTGCTTACGTATTTCTCCAGTTGAATAACAATCATAAATTCGTAATTAAGTAACTTTGTACACAATGATAATAATGGGAAAAGTACACATATCAACATATATGCAATATTGTCAGTTTCCTACCACTCAACAAATTCTATTTATATCTTTATAAAGATATTCTCAAGAATACAGGAAAAAGATTCAGGATTTCACCGTTTTTCGAATTTTAACTTTTTTTTCATGCCAAGAAAAGTGGCCGCTACATTTAACAAAAAACCTATTACAAGTTTTCTTCTTTAGCAAGACAGATTATATGTAAGAAAGTTCTTCGTAGGTACTTAAAAGTAAAACATGAAAGTTTCTTCGTATCTTCATTAGGTATATAAACAGTTTCTTCAAACATATAAACAACTCTACACTGTATTTTTGAATTTTCACCTTATATTTCGACAAAAACCTTACAAAACAGCAGTGAACACATCGACTATTACCAATCTTCCAGTCACAAAATTAAGATTGCACGTACGAATAAAAAATTGTGATTTAGTTTATTCTTACATTATAATTATATACTGTATAGTATGAGCTAGTAAATTCTTGTAACATTATGATGTAGTTGCATATATTTAAATATGATAAAATTACGTTTAGTTTTCTCATGTTATTAGAGTAGGCCTGCAATAAAATATTTCCTCCATTCTACATAATTTAATCTTCCCACTTATGCGTACCATTCCCACTTCTTACACTTCTACCGAGTACAAATAAGTACAGAAAATTACTTAACTCCACATGGAAACCACCCTCATATTTCCTTCATTTCTTGTTAGGTGAATATATTAAAGATTGAACCCTTCAGTATAAAAATTATCTATTATTGTAACGAAGTACAGTATTTCTCATAAAACACAAAGAGGAAATTATTTTAAATTTTTTACTACATGAAACCATAACTTAAAAATAAGGTTGCGATTTTAAAAACCAAAGTTTGATATTTTATCTTGTACCTGAAACTATACGTAAGCAGTGCTATGTTATGAGAATAAAATTATTTTGAACTATAACAAGAGCGGGAGAGACCACTGGTAGATTTATTGCCAGTTGGGGATCTACTTTTTGTTTCGTTCCATAAACAACAAGGCGCTGAAAATATTGCTTTCGCTTCCAGCAAATACAGTTTTTACAATTTCACATTATAGCACATTCTTTCTCTTTTGTAGATAGAACCCACAGCGTGGACATAGAGTGTATAAATTGCATTCCATTCTAACAATTGCCTGATGGCCAATAAGGGCCTTCAACATTCACTCTTTATGGAATGACGCTTAGGGATTCCAACAACTCATGTACTATGCGAATATATACGTTCATACAAGTTAATAGGTAATAGCATAAATAATTATGTAATAACAGTTGAAAATTAACGCTACGGTATAACTGCATCATTGTTTATTATGTCAATTTGCATCATATGATGTGATACAGTGATGCCAAAATGGTGTTCAAAGCTAGAATTGTCTAGCAGCTCCATTAAAACGCGCATAGGAGGTTTGAAATGTTTTTCTCTACTGTACTGTTCTCTGATAATCGTGTCAGAGAATAGTTCTTGATATAATAACTATTTACGTCGTTATAGTTCCTCTCATCAATATCTTCGACAATAATCATACTTCTAATGTATCACTCGCAATATATTACATCTGTTAAAAAGCTCTCTTATATATTTCCATCACATAAAATATATCGAAAAACTAACTTTGCATAAACACCTCATTTTCACTCACAATCTAATTTCATTCAAATAATTTTCCACTTCATTTTCGTCCTCAATTCATTTGTAAATATTGTTTAAAAGTGTGCAGATTGACTCCTTTGTGTGGTGCATCTCTTCATTTCCCAAAGTTGTAAATATCGTCATGAAGCATCTATTTGAACCCTCTTTCGTTTTCTCTTCAATCTACTCTCTATTTCTCCATCTTTTATGCAAATAGGACTGAACAAGGGCTTATTTACATCATACAAGTCGTTTTAGGTGAACAAGGGACATCAGTATTACCTCGGAAATAGCTCGTGACTTACCTCTCTTTTCCATAGAGTTGAGGGTTATGCATGATCTCATAGGGAAGGGGCAATGGTTATGTATATAGATAGATAGAAAGGAGATGGCAAAGAACGGAGTCCCAACAACTAATAGACCGTATCAAACACAACTTGTGCACTATACTCGTTCTATTCGATGTTGAATTTATAAGGAGTTTATTTGAGGATTTTGTTCAGAGGATATTATTCTTTATTTATTTTGTATTGAGTATTATTATACAGATGGATGCTATATGTTGATGAGATGATTAAATAATATGTAAACAGTATAATGATCTTTTATTGGATATTGTTGCTATTCTGTACTAAAAAAATTACCTGGTACAGGAAAGCTTAGTGTAAAAATTGATCTGATTTCTACAATTAAATTAATTTACCATTAAGAATATCCTAAGAATTGATTTTTCAAAAAATAGAAGTCAATCGTAATCAGATCTAACGTAGATTTCCCTTAAGAATATATTAAAATAATCTACAGTATCAGTTGCAAAAGATATCAACTGGGAAAAGTAGTTTTCCGAAACCCCGAGTAAAACTATATCATCACAAAAATAAAAATGATGAATTTTAAACAAGAAGAAAAAAATATGAAGCATAAATTCCATATCACATATCAACAAATACTCTCCAATGAACACAGCAACCTCTGTACGGGAACTGTTTTGATCTAAAACCTTGTACCATCATCTTTAGCTCCTGTATATACACCGGGTGCTTTTTCTTCGCTTGTTAGTGTCAAAGGGTCATCAATATTCCAGCCACGGCCCCTAAAGTATATGTATTTTCCTTCCCTTTTCTACCGTGGTGTGGTCTCTCACATATCCCCGACTGGGATTCGTGGCAGATAGAAGTGTTTTAATTCTCGAGCGATTTTCAAAGATCTTGCTTATTCCTGTACTAGAAGAGCTCGGGAAGTGAAAAAGACGTGGAAATACCTCTGAGGGAATGAACAAAGAGACATGCAGGGTTTGAAAGTGATAAATCACATGTGCAAAGAGAAAAAAAGAAACTCTGTCTATCAACTGTCTTACTGCTTCCAATTATATTTTTTGGAGTAGACAACAAAATTATTGTTTCGTTTTATACAGGTATATATAATAGCGTTAGTTATGAGTGAAATCAGGTAGCTAGAAAAATGGGTTGAAAAAAAACTTTTTCTCTGCGAAACTATAAGAGCTATGTAATTTTCTGTTGCTTTGTATTTCGCTGTAGTTTAATTGTAATGATGGCAGTATTATAACGATGAATTATTTCTTAATGTTTCAAATTTAATAAGTTTCTCCACTTTTGATTAATAAGCACAATTTTTTTTCTAGGAAATAAAACCAATAAAATACATTGGTAGTGAAAACTTTACTAACCTACGATATAGGCACTCAAAATAAAATTCTTGAAGTAAATTGTAACTCAGAAATCGAAAGATCTGACTGAAATGATGAAATATATGTACCTGAATAGCAGAAAAATCGCGAACTATATAAATTATGAAAATAATTTAGAGTCTATTATAACAATAATAATTTGAACTGTATCATGAAGAGAATACAATTTATTCTTTCTCGCGTAAGATCCCGAGCATGAATATGGAAATACATACTGGATAAAAAGAGAACGAAGTACGAAAAAGAGCAAACTGCTAGTCTATATTTTAGAGTTTTAATATAATATCGTTGTTAATCTTTTCTAAACTTTTGATTTGCGGTTTTCGGAAAAGGATGAGTTGAATTGCATATTATTCTAAAATTACGGCGAACCAAATGGAATTGTGGATTTAGGGAGGTTGGAAATCATACGTTTTAAGTTATACCTCATTAAATTCCACGAATAATTTGTAATCTAACTTTATAAAACATAACCGCAAACCAAATACTGAGTTTTGAAGTTTTTAAATCACAAACACAAACGAAGAAATAAAAACACTAAATAGATACTATTCCAGGAAAATCACTATTCTCTAAACAAAATTTCGAGAGTTCCTTTGTACGTATTTGTTATAATACAACAACCCCATTCTATCGGAGTTCTTTTGTTTTGTATTTTGTGGTCTCGCTCTCCTCATTTGGCAGCATTCTGTTCTCCTCTTCCTTCCCGTATTGTCCGGAAAGGTTCCCTCATTACAGGGAACACTCTGGCAGACCGCCAAAGTGATGAATATTTCATCAAGAATGAAAAGTACGGACCTCCAAGTCTTCTTCTTACTACTTTTAATGGAGAAAAGGTAAAGGAAGATAAATTAAAAGAAAGGAATTCAATCTCTTTAGTCTTTACAGGAATATTAAATCTTGGAACAGGATAATTACAGCATATTTAGAGTATAGGATGAGTTGGGAGGACACGTATGAAGGGAAGAATTAGGCGGATTACGGAAGGATTTCTGTGCGATGAAGTTGTTTTTTACTATTTTATGATTGCGTAAGTATATATGAAAGATATCTAAAAACTAGGGAATTTAACATAAATGTTATGTCGTTGGTTACATTTAAAAGTGAGTCATCAGTTTTTATGCTAGTTTTCTAGATGTTCAGTTATTTCCAACAGTTTATTCTTTCTTTTGAAAATGACGTTACTATATATCAAGTTTTATTCCTTTGTTAACAATTCAATTTAAAGTCAGGTGTACAAAAGATATCTAATTATTTTTTATTCAAAATGTAAATGAATTCAGTAATCAAGATGAACAAGAAACACAATAAATGAAGTAAAACAATATAGCCATAAAATAACTGTTCGAAAAATTCAAAATAAAAAATAAACAAATAGGCTAATCCTACAGTGAGAGAAAGAAATTCTCCTGAATTCAATTTATAATGTAAAAAATAAAATATATATTTAATTTGTAAAAATGAAATATTAACAATAGATCCACACTAATTTATCTTAAAAAAGCTACTTAAAATATTTATGTTTGTAATTAAAATCTACATTTTCAAAGCTGCTTCCATTTCTTTTCTGGTACATCTAGAGTATCTCTTCTTTTACAAATTACGCAAATTAAATTAATACACATCCACCCTCCAATCTTTCACTCTTTCTAAATACCCCACTCCATTTAAACGAAAGAGAAGTTAAGAAATAAAAGAAACGAATGCGTTTTGATGAAAGAAAGGAAGAAAAACTCTCAAAATAAGCTTAATTAACACAATCTGGAAACTTTTGTTCTGTTAATGTTTTAAATGCTTCGTGTAAAAAAAGTCAAATTTATGTTTCAATATACATAAAAATGCTTTTGACCAAGACTTGGAAATGATAGCGTTAGTAACTGTAGAGCGGAAAGCAGACTCATAAATTTGAACAAAGGCGTTAAGAACAAAAAAGGTTTTTAATAGAGGTTTTTAAGCACAGTGATCTCCCAGGCTTGTTCATTTTGATGCTGAAGAAGTATAAAGTCCCGCTCACTGAACACACACCCGGAACGGTGAATAGGAAAGGACTTGGCTAATGGCCATACAATATAGAGATGAAAGATGGGCTATATTTTATATCGATTATACTCCAATTCATTTTAGCTTTATTGAAAAATGCTCTGTAGACTATATGAAACTGTCATCACTGTACGTAGTTCGGAAATGATGCCGAATGTATTATTGATGTTAAACAAGGGTTTCCACTCACGTTTTCAAGACGATTTCCGGAGTGTGGTGTGAGTTCATTTATTACTGGAGTGACTGAAGTGAAAATAAATCTTCAGCTATCGACGTTGAAACTCTGTCCCGAAAACTAAATAATGTGAACGTACCCAAAGTTTAACACTAATAGTAACATAAAAAAAATCTACAGTAAACAAGAATGCTACAGTAATTTATGAGTAAGTGGAGGGTAAACATTTGTTGAGGAATTTTCATACAGTTTTGAAAACACTTATTCTTATTTTTTGTATCAATGTAGATGTAGTCTATACACACAGAATAAAACTATTTTTAATTCATTCGTTAAAAAGCGTTATTGAAGGTTCAGTATAATATTGTGCCTAAGGTTATATATGTGCTTCTGAAAATGGCTCCAGCGGACTAGAGACCCTTCGTATCTTAGTTAAAATGCAGTTCTGAATACACTTAAAATTATCTGAAGAAGAGTGTCTTTTCTTCCTCATGTAAGGTAGAACAAGATATTTCAATTTTCCAAACCTTGTAAGCTGATGTGATCCCTGGTACGTGCTGATAGCATACCTTCTACCTCACAAAATTTCCTCTCACACACCACACATACTTTGCATACAAGTGCGATACCAAACCTCAAAAGTGGTTCTTAGTGTGACTTATACTGTGGTTTTTCAAACCAAACGAAACTTTCATGATATATTATATTCAGTGAATTTGTTTTAGAGTTCTTTCTCTTTCGTAAATAAATTAACATGAGGAAAAGTATGAATGGGCTAAAGACTGGAAGAAGCATTATTTCCGAGGTATTTATTGCTAATGCTGGCTGAAATAAACATCAGCTAGTGTTCCTATCGGGCCCGAGCCATGAGTCGGGATCGAATTTCGAATCGAGTTAGGACACTTACTATATATAGTCTCGACTTGAATTTCAAGTCTACTCTAGTGTGGTTTAATTTTATTGGCTCATTGACTTTTTTTCTTATTCTTAAATTGAAAGAAAGGAATATTTTTTACAAAATTATCATTATATTTAAATTTTATTTACCTCTTTTTAAAATTCATAATAGTACCGAGTTAGGCGACTCAAGTTGGATCACCCATTCCCCTTCAAAAAGTTGAATTTTGCGATTTTTTTTAGTCGAACCAGATTTGTTTCTAGTCTAGTTAGATCATTTTTCAAACCTTGACACCATTCTATAGAAACAGTACTATCAACTATTAGAATGTATATAGATTGAGCAGGCATCTCGGCAAGCATACAGAGCCTACACAGAGTTGATCTTGCTTCTTGCTAACTACAACAATTTGTATAGATATAGATAATAATATAGTAGTAAGAATTTAGGAAATAATACGATGTACTTCAAAAGTAAAAATAATTTCTTTTGGAACTTCAAACATTCCTATCAACGGCTATTATCGACAATGTTATCGTTGATGGTACATAGCGACTCTAAAACTCCTAAAAACAAACCAAAGCTGTAGGTACATCCTTGCATACACCGCAGCTCGGCCAACAATATGAAGTTAGATTTTGCTTTCTCTTTTTAGTCCCATAAGAATGGATGTTGGGAACCGTTATATCACAGGAACCTAATTCTACATTTCCGAAAGAGCTAAGCTGTACAGTTCTTACCCCATCATACGAATTTGAAATCAGCTGGCATAGTCACCGAACAATAATTACATAACTCGCGTACAGTGATGGATTCTTGCATCTGACTCATGTTCTACCTATAGCTTATAAACCTATCTTCAAAAGTATTAAGTTACAAAATGATTTAGTAAACTACAACACGGAAAGTTGAAATTCAAACCTTCTCGGCATATCCAAAATACTAATATCCGAAACAGATGACTTATGAATATTGGAACTGTCGTGCTTTATATATAACTTCGTCTGCGTTTGACAATATAATCATTATCGTACATTTACCTGCTCCAATATTTTCTTGGTAGTAATTACCTTCGATAGTATAATAATGCACGCGATATGAATATTACGGTACGGGAGGGAGGGGGGAGAACTGATGAACGATAGATTAACACAAATCCTAAAGAGATACAGGTACTGCCAACATAATACATCATTTCCAGCAGCAGTTTCATCAAAATGTATGAAAGTTCACAAAGTTGTACGTAATAATTTTCAGGGTATAAACTACTCTAACATATAGAACTTCTATTGCTTTATGTCTAAAATTCTCTGTAACAAAACACTGTGTTAAACAGATAGAAGTTATTACAAAAGAGTATAATACGCGATGTCTTACATCTCACAAAATGAGGAACTCACACATACAGAAACAGTTCACATTCAATTTCATATCAGAAAGTAATAACTTGTACTGCTGTAAAACGTATTTTTACTGTGGAAATTTTCCAACTATACGTGTCTAATTTACTGGAGGTGATATATTTACAAACATAACATTCTTTCATAATATTTATTCAAACAATATAATAAAAACATACCATTGGTTTCAGCTGAGGTAACTATAAATATATTCTATTCGGATTTTACAAAAATAACTTACGTAAGAATTTTAAAATACAGATTTTTTTTATATAATTAAGGAATGCCCGCTCGCCGAGCTTAATATAGTGTAAAAGAGAGAGGTACATTGGATTTGGAAGTATTGGATGAAAAGGACTTATACAGGTATTCGTCATTGTGTACTTTATATCATTGAGAAGATTCTGAACTTGTTGACAAAAGTACATACAAGGATTTGTTTTATTTGTTCAGTAATATTGAGTCGTCAGTATTTTTTGACGCAATATCCTTTACTCTAAATTTTCCACTTCAACCTTGAAGTTCAAAAGTTTTCTGAAAACAATAACTATTGTTTCAGTTCGTAAATGTATCCAAACAAAAGACGTCACTGAAGAACTCTGGAAATAATATCCAGCATATACAGAAAAGTAAAAATTAATTAAAGTCACAGCACCATATTTTCTGATTGACTGACGAAAGTGAGAAAAACTTTATGAAAGGAACACCAACAAACCCTTAACTCTCTTTATTTTAATCTCGAAAACTTCATGAATGCACAACACCGTGTACCGGCAATATCGTACAATATGCATAATACAACTTTCTAAAGTATAGTGGGGCTGTGATTAAACCAAAGCTTATTTGTGTTTGGACGAAAGAGCAAGGTAATGGATATTGAAAAATAAAAGTATACTACAAGCATATAGATATTATAAAACACACAATCTCTTCAAATCCACTAAAGTGTAACGAGACCATCGGATCAAATTTGTTTCTACACTGTAAACACATATGTTGGGTAATTACTATCAGCAGTACAGTTATTAACCATTAGTATAAAATCGATAAAACTTTTTGTGCAATCTGCATCAACAATAATTATTGAAGCAGCAAAGTATTTCGAGTTTGTTTGATAATTTCATTAGATTGATTTTGAAATAATTTTTGGTATTCTTGTGTTTTAAGATATAGAATAAGTAAAAATAAGGTACTATTTTGATCTGAGTAATGAGAATGGTCTTTCAGAAGCATTGCCGTTGCTTCCAGTAATACATATTCTGAGTTTCGAATTGGAAATATAAACTACTTGTTCCTTATGAATGAACTGATGGATTTGACAAAGATTTCAGGTTTCCATTTTTTTTTAAATACAAGTTCTTCTGTAAGAACCATTTACCTTATTTATCCACTCTCTCTGATAATCAGGTTCAATGGAAGCCTCTAATTATAGTTAACTGTCCAAAGTAGAAGCAATAATGTGATTTTCTCTTTGTATATATTTATCATAATTCAAGGAATGTTGTATAAGAAAGAAATCAAAATCATTTCTGCACCGTAATCAAACTGAAACTGTGCAAGTATTTAACGTAGTAGATATCTATTAAAGTATACTTCTAAAACGCTCATGAATACGTAAGTGAAATACACAAATAAAGTGCTATAAACGAGAAAGAATATTCTGTTGAACCTTCACATAAACGCGTAAAAGGAACGAAGAAAAGTGCCACACATATTCCACAAAACGGAAGGCGACCTCTTAACCACATCTACATTCTTGACACTTTCTTACTCCTCCACAACTCTTCTATTCCCAATATACAACATAAACTTCTTTCCACTATCACCTATACAACAAACCACTGCACTTCATAATGTAAACCTCTATGTCAAACAACAAAAAAAAAAGTAAAGGAAGTATATACTATTCCCAAAAGAAGGAACAACTTATCCACCCAAACCACCCACTATATCATCGAGTCATATTTTAAGTCCATTCCAAAAGTGAGCTAAGATACAGAGGAGTCAATATTTCGTAGGAATCATTGGTTCATCGACAGGAATGGGAAGAAGAAGGAAGTAAGGGAAGGGAAGTGGTGTCGAGAGGGGGGAGTGGGGGGTTGGAGGTAGTGAGCTGCATACTGGCTGCATGGAGAGATAGCGTGGTCAAAGCTCCAGAGACGGAAGATGGGAAATTGAATTGAAAAGTCCGCAGGATTTATGAGGATAACGCCAAAGAGGAAGATTGGAGGTGAAAAAGAAACTTTTCCTCCCTTCTCCCCCCTCCCCTTTAACAATGGTTCAACATGCTGTTACCATGATTTATATGGTTCAGGTGCTGTTAGACTACTTGCTTTCCAATTTCAACATCATTTAGGTTATGCTTTATTGTGGATTAGAGCTTTCAGGTGGTCCAATAGAGCAAGTGGATCAGTTCAGATGGTCAACTAGGGAAGAAGTTGGGGAAGAAACCAGAACTTTTTGTGGGTATGAGAGGGTATAAATCTATGCTGATAGAGGATGGGGATTTACGGGTATAAATGGTGGCATTATACATATGGAAGTAGAAGTTTAGTTAAACATAATAAAAGAAGGACATCGATGGAGCCCCGTTGAGGAGGTCAACACGATTAATATACCATTCTTGTAATTATAATTAAAAATAATTATTACAAGTCAAAATAATAATTTACTAAGTGATACTGATTCAATTCGCTTTTTATTTCTGTTGCTCAAGACCTCAGTTGTTAATTTTTCCCTTAGTAAGCTGACTAATATCACTCACACTTTTATAATAGCTTTAATAATTTATGTACTACCTACTCTTCAATATTTAAAGGAAAAAGTTATAAATCCATGGAATATTTACAAAACATTTCTGAAATTCAGATGTTATTTAACAGATATGGCATGGATCTTTCTATTTTACTTTTTACAGAATTATTCATCAGGAAATAAAAAGATCTGTGGTTGAAATTTTTTCTTCTAATTCACATCAGCAACATAAGATTTCGATGAATGCATAAAATCTATTAAACATTTCCAAACACATTTCATGTACACTTTTAGAAACCGTTGCTATTACTCTTCTACAGTTATTCTTTCTTTGTCTCTAATCACTAAATATGACTTAATGACTGAGTTACATAAATTTACGTTACCTAATTACAACGAACTTTCATAAAACCATAACACAGATTAACTTAAAAATTTCAATCCTTTTTATACATTTAAAACATACGACTACATTACATGCGTGGGTAACCAGCCTCTTTTTGCAACACTTTAATATTAAGAAGGACCTTTTTCTTCACTAGCACAAAAAAGCCATTAATTTTTCACTATACAGCAGAACTAAACGCTCTACTAACATATTATATGCTTAACCACACTGACAGAATAGGGTTTTCTACTTTGTAGTATAAGGCAAGCATTTCCTTCTGCTGCAGAAACCAAAGTTCCCATTCTTTGTGCAAGAAGTCGTTTGTCATTCTGTCGTTACATGCTCAAAAGAAATAATTCAAGAGTTCAAAGTACACGTACGGCGGCAACAAGTACAACAAAATCAATCGAACAGAAAAAGAAAATTCATTAAACAACAAATGAAGGATTTTTTCACAAAAAAAGAATAGAGTTTGTCAGAAATGGTTTCTTAGTTAACGAAATTCCTTTCAAAAAGTTGCTTTTCATCTTTTCTTTATGTATTGAGTTCTACAAGAAAAAGGTTTTGGTACTTATAGGTTATCAAGAGGCTTTCTAAGATTTCAAAGTAAAAATATTCAATTAATATAATAAATCCGAAGTATTATCAATTGATTAAAATTTGTAAGATTAAATTAATGTAAACCCCATTTTTATTATATTGACTTATTGTATGTTGATTAGATCACTCTGATATAATACAAAATATCAGAATGCATGTTACTTCCAGCTGCATACCTGGATTAATAATATTAGATTATCATTTATTTATATGTATAACACACTACATGGAGTCTATGAAGTAAAATCACTTTCTCTTTATTATCACTTTAAATAGAATATTCAACAAACTAAAACCTTTGTATCCTAAGGAAGTTAGCAACCGTTCCTGCTCCGCAACTAAGCCGGTTGCCGATCTTCCTAGGTGTCAACAGCAGCATAGGGAAAACGAAAGAAGATACGTAGCCAGAAGCGAAAAAGGAAGATGGTAAGAAGTAAAATAATATTACTATCTTATCAAATGTAGAAAAGTGCTTATCTTAATATATTTAATACCTGATCATTACTATTAAATAGATATCGGGAGACTAATTAATTATTAAAGAGACGTTTTATATGTATTATATGCTGTATGTATACAGCACTACGAGCGTATATACTAAAATGGTAAATATCTCCGTAGGGAAATGGCCATTTGGGTGGATTTTTAAAGTAACATATTTTGGGAAAATGAGAAAGTTCCATAAGTATGGAGTTACTCCAAATCAGTACGCGGAATTTTTGGTTAGCAATAGCCAGCATTTCAGATCGCAGCAATATTCTTCGATTATTTCGAACAAAACTCCTTTACAGGAGATGAGAATTAAATTACTAAATTACAAAAACAAATTCTATTACACTTTCTTCTCCATTGATGTAAAAAAAGATTAACATATATTTTCCGAAAGAATATACAGTGTACTAACACTTGTTCCTTTTTTTCTCATTCAAAAGAAAAACCTTTTCTATACTTTCAGTTGGAAAATTCCTTTGTGAAAAAGCAAAAACATATTCTTTTAGCAAGATGAAAAACAATCTGCAAGTAGCAACCTAAAGCAAACCGTTTGTTTTTCTACCTTCACACAATATTCTTTCATTCTTACATTCAGTCGCACGAAAAGAGAGGAATCGTTCCTTCAGTGGTTACAGTAGAAAAGAGAAAAAAAATTACCAAAAGAAAAAGAGATCGGTGGATTATGAATACAAAAGCATTTGATGAATTTGTTGGAGGGAAAAGGCACACAAGATTAATCGATCATATTATTATCGATTTTCAATGGAGGTATAAAAATAGGGAGGGGATACTCTGCTGTCCAATCTAGCCTCTGTATGAAAGTGAAGTAATTTGAATCACCATCTGTGTGGAGCCTAATAATTGGGCTTGGAAAGGTTACGGAAGGTTGCGTGCCATGTGATTCCAGAGAAAATCGAAAATTCAAGCCCCCTCCCTCTGCCCGCCCTATACTCAGGAGTGCATTTTTACATGGGAGGAATCTAAATTACACCACGAATTAGGTGGGAGCACTCATTTCTTATATATATCGAATTTATTACGCAGTTCAGGTTGATGTATAAATAACAAATCAGTGATTCTACGGTAACAGTTTCCTAACTACAAAATATGGCTACTTCAGATCAAAATTTAATAACATATCATCTTATTTACATCTGAGAGTAAATCTCAATTTTAGTATTAATTTAATTTTTCTTATTGTTAAATGTTTACGATGTAATATCGAATGAGAAAACATCAATTCGTTACATATTTGTAAATTTTAAAGTTGTTTGAGAAGATAGATCGAAACCTTTCCAGATTATTATTCAGGAAATGAAGAACTCTTGCATTTTACTATAGCTATGAGGAAACTATTGCTGAAACACCGAGACGAATAATTTTTTATTCGTAATGTATTACAAAAAGCTATTTACTATGTCAAAGAGAAAATAACTGAAACATTCATTCAATCTTCATATATGAATATAAAATAATCACATCAAAAGCGTGCAAAGTAAATTTTAACTAGTGTGTAGTTTTATTAAATAACATTAAGAAAAGTTATGTTAAATCAATGACAAAAGGAAAATTATGATGTCATGATTGTGCAGAAATAAATCGATTTTTCAGTTGATTATATTTACACACGAAATGTAAATAATGTTTAGAGACTGACAATCGTGACAGAATAAAATTGTAGCCTATGTATTGAAAGAGCTCTACGAAAATACATAAAATAAATAATATATGGAGTAAGTCAGTGAAAATTGAATTCAGTGAATGTTTATACAACTAAATATATTTTGCATACTAGTACAGTAATGCTGACCCCGACGTTATTTAAATTTAAGAATACGTATTAAATGTTACCGTATGTTATAAAGGCGGTTGATATGTGCACATCCAAAAGAAAAAAAATGTCTAGTATTATTTTTAACTTATACTTCCAGCACAATATAAACTTTTAACTATAATTCTACAGGCAAATAAAGTCATTTGAAATATATGTTTAAAAGTTACAGTGATAATACAGACTAAACAAAATTTTGAAGGTAAAACATGCAGGCAACATTACGCTTGATGTAGCACGTTTAATAAAGCAGATACATTGCAATGTTTGTAAATCATTTTCATTTGCTATTTTCCTCGTTAGTTCCCTTCTGGAAATGCTCTCTTTCTTCTCATTTTAGCTCCTTTTCCTTTTAAGTCCAAAAATTACCCTAGGGAAATAGCAAAAGAAAGCGAGAGAAAAAGAAAGAAAACAGTTTCTTCTTCCCCTTTTGCGTGATTGCCTGATGGCCATTGCTGTTTCTATACCTCTATGTTAGAAGAAGAAGCATAGAAGAAGGAATAGGGGACCAAAATTCTTAGTAAACAGTATGCACCAACAGAGAATACAGTAATTATTTATTTTTGAAATATTTGTCCTTAGTGCATTCGTAAGGAGTGATTGTATACATGAATATAGATTCTCAATAAAGGGAAAATATTTATTAATACAGTAAATCGATATTTTTTAACAATTGCATAACTACTTACTCCTGAATTGAGATTTCATTTCATCTCCATTTTTAAACAATGCCTTATTTTCCATATTATTTCGCAAGTAATTTATCCTTACGATCAATTCAAAATTGATAAATCAAAATATACATTTTATTATAAATTTAAAGAACTTGTATTTACAGTACCAAATACGGCTTAAAAGATGTAGAGCTTGGTTAGCACAGTAATGTCTCATAAACCACGTTAACTCAATTTCACATGTGATTTAAAACGAAGTAAAGATAATTACAAAAAGTAAATGAAATTATGCTGAGAATGTGAAAAACGCAGGAAACGATATCTACCTGAAACATTCATACTCGGACAACAATAATATAAGTCGCACTCTAAATAATGGAAAAATTCGACATTTCTCAAGATCTATTTCAATCCAATTCTATAAAACAACTTCAAAACTTGATCGCCAGAAACATCTCTAAAGCATGTCGCTTTTAAGTAAAATCTATTTGATGTCATTAATCTCGAAGTAAAGCTTTTCAAAAGTTGGCAATAACAAAAAAACTGATCTGTTACTGTATACCCTACATCCGGAAGCTATCACTGATATAGGAAAAAAAACTTTTTTTTTACTTGGAATGCAAGTGGTGTGTATAGAACGAAAGGAACTTTTGTTTTCTTAAATGAGAAGGAAGTCATAACTTTTAAAAGAAGAGTGCGTAGAAAAGAAAAGAAGTAATCCCCTGGGAACATCATTCCTACAATTACCTCTCGCTCACACTAGCTCGCTCAAAATCTTCATTCTCTTACATAGTGCTTCAAAAAAGTTGCTGTTTCTCACTCCTATTAATTAACTTTGAAGCATAGAGTCGTAATGAATTGCCCACTTATATTTCCCCACTAGAGAAGATAAAGAGTATTAAAATCTACAAGACTCTGATGTATTATATACTTTAACCTTAGTATGTAAATAAAGAATTCAACTTTTTATGTGATGAATCTTCTGTCTGTTGAAAAGAGTGATGAGTACAAAAGGGTAAAGTAGCTTTTATAATGATGGGCTAGGGAAATAAAGTTGGTTAAATCATTTTCCACTTTACGATCGCTGAGTGAATTGTCAAAATTAAATTAAAAGAGAAAATGGTTTCTGTACGTTTGTATTCTTTGCTAAGTTTCCAATTTAAGTTTAAATCAGTTGAGTACGTTTGAGGTGTTAGGATGAAAAATAATTTGAATCTCATTTCTGTTCCAGAAATTCTACAAGAAGAAGTGTCTGCAAAGATATCAAAGGATAACTGTTATAAAATATTGCAAACATGAAATATATAGAAAAATAGAACATACAATTATTTCAAAATTTATGTTGATGTGCTGCGAAGAGTTTCTGAACAATTAACTACCAGATCATTAAAGAAATTGCTCAGACAGGAAAAAAATATATTGATGCCTCTCCTTCAACAGTGTTTCAGAACAAAATTACTTGATAGTTTATTTTAATGTCACTACCAGTTCGATGTCAATTTATATGAATTCTAAGGCATCTCCTTATTAGTGGTCAGTCAGCATATTCGTACCTCATACTCGATTGCCCGAACAGAGTGTCTAAAAATAACCTTAATAATTAAATTCCAAAAGGATGTCATACAAGTAACTAAAAAAAATTGTTAACTTTCGCCACAGTTAGTCAATTACCATCAAATATCACTTCTTTGAGAGCAGCTTAATCTCCTGACTGAATAGGAAAACGCACCATGCAGATTGTTAAAATATTTTTAATTAAAGCGAGTATCGTCCAGTAGTCTTTCGTAATTGTATCTAGTTTTCATGAACAGGAGGAAAGTGATTTCTAGTATATCCATATAGACAGGAAAGTAATTATACTACGCAAACATTTGGCTCTTTCATCAAAGAAGATAGGAAAGGTATAGTGTTCAACAGATAAGTGGGAGAAACAAAAGGATAGTATTTGAGATCTTACGCACAACAAGAATTTACAGAACTTCTTCATCAAACTAAGAGGTTGGAGTTCATCAGAATATAATTCAATGAAAATCTACAATAATTTACTCATTTAATAAAAGTAATTGTAAAATCGTTGTCGCTCACTTAACGGAAATTAGCATCTCCGTTTTTAAGATTAATGAGAATTTCCGTTGATCAAACGAAACAGATAAGTTTATAAACAGTGCAAGGTGCTACTATAGTTTGTATCAACTTCACTAAATGAGTAGAAAAAATTTGAAACGATATTTTCACTGGAACTGATTGTTATATGAAGTGCTATTAGATCAAGTATATTTAATTTTCAGTGAAACATGTTGTATGATATTTTTACCAATGTTGGTAAAAAATTAACCCTCTACAAGTTTCTTTGTTCCAGTGTTATAACAGCTTTAATAATTTGCTCTTCAATAAAAAGAATGTTTCATTAGTGTAACGAAAGTTTTTAGGATGAAGCTAATCTCTTACGATTTGCTTTTATTTATTTTTGTTAAATCGTTAAATTACTTTTAGAACTTAATTAAAAAGATCAAAACCTCTATAATTTTTACTCTAATCCATACAATTTCTTTAATTTAACATTTTAACAAGCAAATCTATTACGATTCTTCAGGTGTGCTTGATAACAAGGTTTCTCAAAGTTTTATAAGCATAATAGGCCTTTGGAATTTCTGATGAAATATGTTACAGCATTTCTTGAAAAACAAACATTAATGGAATATGCAACTTTATTTCCAAATAAAATCAATGATGGCACTTGTAATATTAGTATCTGAATATTGTTCTCTAAACGTTATACTAATCTTCCCTGAAATAATATTTATGGTTTCATATTTTCTAATGAACTTTCTTGAAATATCCAAAATACATGAAGCTCCTCTGAAACCAGAATTGAATACTTTCAAATGCTCTATGACATTACAAATCGTTTGAAACAAAATACTGTAGAATCCTTCCAACTGTATGTAGTACTCTTATTAAAAACAGAATCAAGTTCTACGTATTGTCAATCAATACACAGGAACGTATTGTATATCTGTAATTGCAATACTGCTATATGAAGGGTGGAATCGAGAGGCTTCAATCATCAAATAGATCACTTTACAATGTAGACCACAACAGGACGAACATTTGGATAATATGAACAGGAAAGAGGTCAACCCAAAAATTTATTGTTCATTAAAATAGGAAAATAGATATATCATGGGAAGTTCAACTCATTAATTTCACCACTATTTATATACCTATAAATTCATTCGAAAACAGAAATAAATCAATTATTATTATTATATTCTGCAGTTATAACAAATAAAAAAAATGAGAATGTTTCCTCTCTGTTGTATTTTAATTAATTAACATATTGAAGTTTAATTTACTTTCGTAAAATCCAATTTAGTTCTTTTATCTTTTGTTTTAATATAACTGCCCATCTCTCATTTTATGCGTGATAAAAGGAAAGGATGACTTCATTCCTTTAAAATGATAAATAACATGTTTATAGTGCTGACAAATATACGGTGAAGGTTACAAAAATGTTTATAATAAATTACTTGGAGATCAGAGAGCAAATGTTGGAGAAGGATTGTCTCAGATGCCTTTACGAATGCACGATAATAACTATTTTGCAACAGTAACCTAATATATATATCAATTCTTCGACTAATAAATGTTTTAATATTATTACTTACTGACATTGACCTGCGATCATACTGTTTTCTGACAAAAGAATAATCATCACAATCACAATCAAAATCAAAGTTTGCTTTTGATTGAAAAGACAGAGAGAACGAGAAATACCATTTTTAGGATGATCACGAAATGGAAGGAAATATTTGGAATAGCGAAATAGTAAAACACGGAAGGACAGACATATTTCATTTTCATGCAGCTTTTGTTGGGTAGAGAAAGAAGGGCGACATTGAAATATTAACACCTCCGTCATATCCATCTGTTACTTCCTTGGAGAAGAAGCGCATTACAGATTTAAGTCCCGCAGCAAACAGCCTTTGACGTCTAACGTGTTTGCACAAGATAGAAAAAAGAAAATTTATTGCTACTGACGCCGCATAACAAACAATGCTTTTATAGAAAAGAATTCTTTCTTCAAAAGTTACTAACCAAGAATTCAATATGTTTAACGGGAATTGAATTGGTGGAAATGATAGGTGGGTATAAAGAAAGAATAATGTGATATTGAAAGAGGCATATTAATGATGTATGAGTTTCTAAAATTGGCAAACAGAAAAATAAAGAAGTTGCTCAACCCTCCACGTATTATTATTAATCTGCAAATACTGCAAATTAAGAATTTGTTTTCTTTTAATTATAATACGTATGATGAACAGTACTTAAATATTACGAATCCCATTTCTTACAGCAGTCGCTTGATATATTAGTAATATACAGCCAAAGTGTAAGACTATGCCAATAATGTGAACCCAAAAATTTCACTGTCGAATAAAACCTCTTGTACTGTTGCAGGGAAACGTAATCTATATTAAAACATGTCGTACACGAAACCTGCAGTAAAATAGGTACTAAGTCAAATAAATATCTAATCTGTTCCGCTGAGTTATGACTACATTTCCTCAAATTATACCTATATCATACCTTATACTAACTTAACTTCATCTAAAAGAAAATCAGAAGTCGTCGATATTCACCCTGAACAACCTAATTACTTTTCAAATACTCTTATTCAATAATATTGATGTATACTGATGTAGGTTGCAAAATACGTGTTAATACTTAAAGATTACATGCATGTTCTGATATTACAGCGAGAACAGAAAAGCCATAAACTGATATTTCACGTCACCAAGTTTCTTCTAAAGGGATAAGGTTCCCAAAATACCCTAACACCGAAGAGTTCGTGCAACATAACACCAACTTTCAACACATTAATTCCACTTTATGGTTCTTGTTAGAAAAAAAAACAGTATAGGGGTTGTAATTTCTTAGAATTCAGAAAGTACGTATCGTGTATACCTAAAGCACGACTACAAGAAAGAAAATAAAAGAGGAAAATATAATCTACTCCTAATCCATATGTGATAATCTTATTAAAATAAAACAATGAGAAAGTGACTTCCAATATAAAGAGAAGAGCGAGGCTTGCTATATATCTTCCCTGGAGTTATATGAGAGAGTTCGACAGTAGCGTATTGAAAAAAGAGCGAAATTTTAATTAAAACTTTTTTGGTGATAGAACACGCTCTGCCTCGAGGTTTAAACACTTTTTTGCCTTTAAGTTGCAACAAAAACGGTTGTGTCGTTATATAGCAATAAAAGACTTGTGGGTTATATACAATTTGAGATTTCTTATATATTGTAATAGGATTGGATGTTAACTGTCGTGAACAAAAATGTGCTGAAGGAAAGATTGCTGTAGTTGAGTAGCACAGGGAGGTCAAACTTTATTAGGTACTCGTCAATGAGTATAATCAATGATAGTTTATTTACAGACCTTTTAGTTTGATAGTTATATTTTGTAGTTATAACTTATAGTAAAAGTGCTTCCGCCTTACAAAATACCAAACAAATGAACATTCAAATCGAGAAATCCAACAGGAGAGGTAGTAGAAAGGTCGTAAAAGGAAACTGGACATTTTTTAGGCACAAAGTTTAGATTAAGTCAAATTGCATTTTATTAAAAAAAACTTACTCATTTTTCTTTAAAATAAATAAAAATATATTCAATGATTACATCATACCGGAAACAAATATTTCATGTAGTCGTTCAAAATCCGTCAACGAACAAGATGAACAGTTCAACAACTGCTATATCATCTCTAATAGGGAAAGTTGCGTACTTTAGAGTAGATTGTGATAGACAAAAACAAAATTTGGAAGCCTCCTAAAGTAAGTATTGGATTTATTTACATCAAGAGGAGAGGATTTCCATAATAAACGAAGTGGAATCTTATTTTGAAAATCCTTGAACGTAATGCGTGTGTAAGATCATTCAATTAAGGTTTCATTAGTGCAGTGGTAATTAAGAGTTCCAACACGTTTTGCTCTATTTCGCTTTTCAGCAATTAACTCCAATATTATCCCAGTCGAATTTCCTTCAACAAAACTCCAGTATATGAGAGTATCATTAATAAGCAGATGGAAACAGAAAGTATACCCATTTACTCATCCTATACTCTATCATTTCAAAGTTGTTTTATATAAAGGAAAAACGTGTAATTCTATATTACAAATTATAATTTGCAATTGTTTTTATGGAGGAGTACAAAGTAATATTCAAAGGAAAGACGTATGATAAAGGTTTTGTCTACAAAACAGCCAGTCAACAAATTATTTGGAGATTGGAGTAGATATACAGTACGATAGATCACTATAACACGTAAATAAATCACTATGTAAATTATAATACGACCTGTCATTATGTAAATATAGTATAACATATAAAGTTTAATACATGAAAAAATATAAAGTTTATAGATCATACTTTCCTAGAAAAAAAGCACTCAGTATAATCTACCTCTACATACTGAGAAATTAATGTTTTTGTTCCTGTTCATCTTTCTGAAATAGTAATTATTTGTGAAATTATTAATACAATAAATTGCAAATTCTTTTGAAGCAGAGTATATATGTATTCATCATATTAAACATGGTTGTTTTGAGCTCCATAATGAATATGTTGACGAATATGTTATTATTTCCAGGATAAAAAATTAAATCTCAACTGAACATGAAATTCAAATCTGACAAAAATTTCCAATTTATCCATCTCCTCCACTTCTTTGATAATTTTTGTTCTTCCCACCAATCTCACCTGGTGCTGGTGTAGCGTAGATGTATATCATATAATTATTTTACTTCTCAACACTTTTTATCTCTTATCTTGAAGACATTAAACTTGTACCAAATTTGGCCTCATACAGTATACTACGGGAAATGAATATATCTTTTTTGCTAGAAATAGTATAATTTCGCCTTTTCATGGAAAAGGATTAACCCTTTACAGCACGTTAAACATTCTCGTCTTATTCGTAATGAAAAAGGGTATTACAATGCATGGATAAGCGCAGACAAGCGTCTCATCAACGGTAGACTTAAACCACAACCACCAACTTTGGAGATAAAAAGTAGAATATCTGATGAATATATATTTCATGCAACTTGCCTTCATATTATGATAGAGAAAAGATGGTACAGTAGAACGGTAGTAGGAAGTTAATTATTTTATTGTTTCGAAACAATTCAAGTATTTGATTAACTTCGTGATTTGGGTTCATGGAGTTCAAATATTTAGCTCGATATAAAAGTGGAATTTCCTGCCTTAGGTTATGTATATGTTGTGAGAGTACAGGCAATATCGGGGTTTTTAAGGTATAGGCCTAGATGTTGGTGTTTAGATATGAAGGTTAGGTCAGTTAGGATTTTTGTTAGATCAAGCCGTTTTAATTATTAAAGTAGTAAAATAGTGCAAAACACAATAGTATCCTACTTAGTTTTTTATCCAGTGTCCACAAACCACATATAATTTTTTTTTCCATCTAAATCACTTGAAAACAGCATTTATTTTGACAACATAATGATCACTCTAAAATATATCTCTACAGTAAATAAAAAGTTTTTTTTTAAATTGCTAACATCGTTTCACGCACGTTTTGCGCATATAATCATTCAAAGAAACGCAGTAAATCATGTTGACGTGAAAATCATTCCCATTTCATATTTTATTATCTATTTCAAATGCTTATTCCAAAGGAGGAAACATATAAAAGTATTTCTTCAACGACTCATATGCTATGAACGATGGTAAAAAAGTGCCCGAGGTTCAAGTTGACAATATTATACTTTCATATTCAGCACTCAATCAAATATTCGCCTGAGATATTTGCCTCCAACCATTCTGATGTACATTTCAAATTATTTAAGTGTGTCGTACAATTTTTCATGGTAGTAGAAAAGGAGACAGTAATTTGGAAATGCAAATATATACTTAGCGCATACATACACACAGAAGAACAAACCGAGAGAATTTTCATAGAGTACTCGTAGTGTATGAAAAGGGGTATTTGAGTTACAGAAAGATAAACTGCTACTTAAAACAGTAATTTATTTAGATTTCATAATTTAATGTCTCTGTGGTAATTCAAATTGCATTTTGACATGCTTTTAGTAACTTAAAGCAACTAAGCAATTTACTAGGTGAAAATTTTAACGGATGTATTGGCAAATTCCGAATAAAATGGAGAACTGTAAATTAATTTAAGTAAATTTGTACCTACGGTTTCTGAATAGCGATTAAAAAGTAAAAAAAAAAACGAATTTAAAATGGAATATTTCAAATACCTACAAATACCTAAAGAGTCGTTTGCTTCTTTATACCCTAAATTCAATTTATTAACAAAAATAACTCATTTTTCTAAATCCATTTTTTATAATATCATAAAAAAGACAGGTTGTTCTTATATTGAAATTTAACAAATGTCAACAAAACAATTAATTCTAATTTTGTGAAAGAAGAAAATAACGTTAATAATAATTTTCGTTGTAAAACTTAAGTAAATAAAAGCACCATTTTCATTTTCTCCTGAGATAAATGGATTCATTATTGTTAGAGTTCACTAGAAACAGATACTAATATAATGATTAAAATATGTATATTATAAAAATAACTATCACTCTTTCTTTGGGCAATGTAGCTGATTGAAACCGTCAATATTCGACGACATAGCAAGAAATGCAATTAAATACATCCATGGAAATAATGTAATAACTAATAAATGCAGTATATACAACAACTCACTATTCGGACTGTGGATAAATGTAGAATTACTTTACTTTATAATTTTCGGAATAATTTAATCCATGTACATCTACAGTAATATGTAATTTACAGTAGTACTGTGCATTTATAGAAATACAAAACCATTTCAAGCCTCTTCGCCGTATTACCACAACAGCATTATATGAAATTATTCACATACAACTCATGAAGTATTTTCTAAGAAAAGCTGTAGAAAGCAGCTTTTGTTTCAGAGATTCGTTTGATGTTAATCTAGTACCATTATCTCCATTATTTCCTATTTACAATTTTGCACAAGAGAGTTCTCTAGGTTCCTCTCAAAGTTTTGAAGTACAATAATTATAATAATTAGACAATGTGCTGAGATCCAATATCCGTTAAGTTCAAAGGAACACAAAGGACAGCTGTAATTAAACAGCTCACGAAAATTTTTCTCTTAATTCGTGCAAATATTTTTGTATATATAAAGAAGAGGACATGCGCGTATTCTATAAGAATAATAAATGTTCAATACAATGGACTTTAATAAAATGTACGTGGATAGATAGTGATAAATATTAAATTAGACTTTTTCGAATATAAAAGGATACTGAAAGTCAGAAAAATATTGAACATTTGAAAGTTTATTAATTTTTTCTAATACGAAATAAAGCATAAGCGTATACAGGATAAAAAAATCATGATTGATACGACGATTCTTTTGGACAAGTTGAGAAAAATATTATAGTGCAGTTATTTATATTGGCATGAATGGAAAAAACATTAAACATATTGAAATAATAATATTATAATAACTTGAAGATCTTGTACAACTCCACTTCCATAAAGTATATTTAAGAATACATCCACGCCACTATTGTTGCATACGAGTAAGGATAAATAAACGAATGGGAAAACTTCTTATTTTCTCATGACTCAATTCAGTGATTTTTGTTTCTGCAAGGCTTACATTATGCAGTATGATTGCATTTTCTTTAAACTCCATAGAAATATTAATTTAAGTATCATTCCGATATGATTATTCTTAAAAGTGAGAACTCGAGGTTTCTGTAGGCTAAAGCGAGACGCAAATGTTTACTATTATGAACATAATTTATATTATTATATGTTATGGAAAGAACATTTATAAATAATTAATAAATTCTACTACAACACAGAAAAGCATAATTATGTTATAAATAATGACTACAATGTAAATCGGAAGTAGGAAATATAATGTTTTCAGTTGACAACAAACTGATACAGGATCCTCATGGTTTGCAAAATTCGAAGTTGAAGATGCTCAATTGTTCACAATCCGCTCTGTTTTAGTGGTTACTATAAAGTAATCATTTGTGAACTTACGGAATTGTGGTATAAAAATGATTCTTACCTTTAGCGGTCGGGTGATTGTGATGGTTTCTATCGTTGTTGTAGGAGCCATCTTCTCCTCTGAAGGCCGCCTAAGAAGAAGAAGAAAAAATGAGAATTCAACTACTTTCACCTTACATCAAAGAAATTAATACACTCAAATTTATCCATATACTATTTAAATTTAAATTATTTGTCTACAGCATTTGCTGCAAAGGAGTTGAATTACATTTTTTTTTAAATATTTCTTTTCAAGATTAGCATAGATCTACATTAAAAAATATATCTAGGTATTTCGAAATTTATTAGGATATTCCGTAGTTCCTTTGCTTTTAAACCTTGCACTTGTTTAACCTAAATTTACCCATGTTAATTTGTAATTATAGTATAAAAGGATTGTTTTAATTGCATACTTTATATCATATTTATCAATCATAGTAGTGTTTCATCTAGAATTTTTCTGGGGCGCCGCATTCTAGTTAAAGTGGGCACATTTTTACATAATAACAAATTGTCAGGGCACATAAAATTATCTATAAATGTTTCTTTGACATTTTTTAACATTTCTTCCTCAATGTTAGACCGATTTAAATGATTTATACGCCATTGGAAAGATCTCGTCGAGGCCTTTAAAACGATGTATATTTGAAACCTGGGTGTGATTATTATAGCACAAGGGCGTCCTAAAAGTAGGGCAGGGCGCCCAAGAGGTAGTAGGTAAAAGTAGGGCAGGGCGCCCAAGAGGCTGCGCCCTTCTGAAACGCTCTACATGAGACACTAAATCATAGTGTTACCGCGTCGGCTCGCAAAAACTGGAGAAGAGACCAAATTCTTATATATCTGTCAACACTATCAGCACTGGACCTATATAATTATATGAAAAGTCTATTGTAAGATATTTTTAGACGAGGAAAAGATATAGTTGGTAACAATAGTGTCATATAATATGTGACAACATCTTTTGTTCTCTTTAATAGACCATTGTAAATATGACCAACGAAGTGATCACTCAATGTAACACATATTTGCGTGGTGATTGTCCATATACTACCAAGTCATTGAACGCATAAGTCATTGGAGGAGGAGGAAGAGAGAGAGACGAGTTTAAAATTCTACAATAATATTTTTTAAATCCTTTTCAAACGGATTACTTTTTCCTTGGTTTAATATTTATTTATTTATTATTAAAATATATTAACAGGAAACTCAACTGAAACATCTCTCTAGGTTTTAATGATTATAAAACTGCAACAATGGGACCAAAATCAGCTTACATGTACAGTTGCTTCATCAACATAATGATGAGAGCTAACATGAAAAAATATAAACTTTCCAAATCTTTGTAAGCATATTCAGTAAAGGTATACAATAATTATTTCAGTTCTTAGTGTAACTTTTTGTTTCGTGTTCAAGAAGAAAACATATGACTATGTATATACTACACTATATAGTTATTTTTCAATCCTTTCATTATTTAACAAATTCGTAATTCCTACACTTCTAGAGGAGATGCAAATAGAAAAATCAAGTTTATGTAGTGAATTTCGAGTTATCAATTAGTGATCTCATTTCTGATTAACAACTACATTTTGTATTATTTTATTGATTGCTATTTTGCATTAACGATGGAATGAGTATGGTTGTGTAAGTTTCAATATCTTGATCCTATAAAAGTATGTCTTCGCTCTTTACTGTCTATGGAAAATTTGGTAAACAAATAGTTAAACAAATACTATTATTCATGCTGTATTGGTTTACCTCAAAATAATCTTTTAACGACTCAGTGCGAAATCGTAATATTGATACTGATTGCAGTAAATAAGACAGTTAGTCATCTCGCCCTGTATTTGTGAAACTTATCTCCTGATCTCTAAAGCATAAAACAGATAATATAGATTACTGTCTACACAGCTTGAAGATGACTCAATGTATGAAGAATGACATCTTATTAGTTAATACGTATTATACAATGTGGAAACATATTTACTTCATTTTGAAAGAATACCTCTCATGATAGAACTTCCCTGATGTATTCAATCAGCTATGGCTGTTTCATGATCACCTGATTAGAACATACAAGCAGTATATTATTATCTTATAGGAAATTCATAAAAAGTTAACTCAGAAATCTATTTTCAATATTTTTAAGTTTAAAAAATTAATAAAATATGATAGACCCTTCTCGTTAAATTTCGTCAAATAATTTAGATGACTTCTCGAACAACTATGTATTTTTTTTTCCTTATTGGGAATCAGAAAATTTATACTATTGAAGTATCTTAAAAGATAATCTCGTATTTACATAATTTTAACTTTTGTGATGTCATGTTGCGTTACTTCGACAAATTTCGAAACCTCGATTATAAATTCTCGCTTACATAACAATATATTTCGAGATAAAAGGTAAAAACCAAAGAGAAGAATATCGCGCGTGATGCGAACGCTGCAGACAACAATCTACGTTCTGTTCATAGAATAATAATCTGATTGGCAACTAAAAAATAAGTCAACGTTACTGTTAGTAACAGAAAAAAATCCATTTTTTGGTAAAATATTTCACTAAACCATCTTCAAGTGTGAATTCGCCTCTTTCTCTTGTCAGAGAAAAAAAACTTGTAAATATAGCTGGAAGTGTACTTTCAACTGCACTTCGCCAAATAGGAAGTACTAATAGGACACTTTTATGAGGCATCTAAGAAAGAACAATGATAAAGAAAGAGAATAAAAGTGTACTTAAGAGAGAAATTCACGTAAGAACAACTCCTCCACCTAAAAGGTAAGACTAATCAACGCAAAGTAAAATCCTTCTTAAGAAGAAGAGGGAGACAAGATAAATGACTTATACGACCACACCATGCGTATTCCAGGGCAGAAGAAATTTGCAAAATCCTATTCCATAGTGTCTGTGTAATTCTAATTCCTATAGTATTATACATCTGAAGGGGAAAAATGGGAGGAAAGCTTCATCCTTTCGCTTTTCTAGCTGAAAAAGACGCCTTCTGCTTGCTTCTCTGTCTTCCTCCAAAATATTTCATTCTTTCCGCACTCGATCCACTGTGTTTAATTAGTGCAAAAGCCATTTTAAGTAATTATGCTTTTTAAACAGATGCTCTTTTATATTAAGGTAGTACCTATATGAAGATAAGAGGGGGATAAATTGCTTTGAGGCACCACTTGCCGATGAAGATATATAGAAAAGAGGGATTTCTAGAATATATGGTTAAATCCTTATGTAAACAAATAGCTGAGGGTGGGTGCTCTCACGAGGATATTTATTTGTGTTATTACTAATTGAAAAATGATGGATTACTGCCCTTACGTGTACCTGTCTCTCAGAAACTGCATCAGTCATCCGAGTGTAACCTGAAATATTGTAGAATTAGCAGTTTTATGCTCTTTGTTGAGTAGTTGTTGCTCACGAAATGTCTCTTACTAGTTACTACTCATGAAAATATCAAGAAGAAGTGGATTGTGAATGAGATCGTGTTAACAAACGTAATAGAAAAAATCACTTCTTTGTATTTGTGGTTTTGTATTTCATATTTTCTTACGATTACTTTTGTGCTGAATAACCAGCATTTATCAAAGTTATCACAATGGAAATGGTAAGAAATATCTCTTTCTCATTAATTGCCCTGTAAAAATTATATTAGATTTGTGCAAACATTTCTTATAAAATAAGACCTTACTAAAATAGAATAGAATAAACCTTTATTGCTCCTTTCATATATAATAAGCAGGTACAGTGATAACAGTGTATAACTTTCAATTTTGGTTCAGTGTACAACATTTTTCTTTCAGGTTAATTATCAGTTCCAATATACAATTATAAAGCAGAAAAGAAGTTTAAAACATAAAAATATAGTCAAATCACGTATAAAGTGAGTAGCACATTTTTAACTGTTATTTTAAAAATATTATAATAACAATACAATATTTTATACAGTTCTATATCAAGTCAGTTTTAATAACACTAATAGCAGCACACTTTTAGTGGTAAATTCAATTATTATAATAATAATCAACATGGTAAAAATAAAACAATATCATTTGCAGTTAAAACATGTTGTCATATATTAAAATATACGAATAAAAATGCTCTTGAGTCAAATTTAAAATATAATAATTTCAGTTTTATTTCAACTGTTTTAATGATTATCACAGAATAAAAATAATGCATTCGACACAGTGTATATTTAAAATAAATGCTTGTAAGTAGGAATACGTCGACATAGTTTCAGAAAAAGAGTTGACTGTTAAACTTAACTCAGACTTGTTATACAAAATCCTAAACTATAACGTTTCCGTGTAATTTCAAATGCATTCAATTTCCAAGTATGGTACGCCTGGTCTTATTTCATTTCCATCTAGTGTGCTAATTACTTCCACATACATATTATACAAAATTACGTAGCTTAAATTCACTTTCCCACACAATTATATGATTCAATTACTCTATCGTCGCTTTTAGACCAATGACGTACAACTCCTTCAAGCATAGGAGTTACTGTTCTATTCCGTAATAAATTTACATGTCGAGTTGTTTAATGTTTTACGCTATATTTTGAATTATTTTAATGTAAAACTTCGCGCTCTTTTATATTTCTATTTGGTTCACAACGTGGATAAAATATTTCATTTTATAAATAATCCCAAAACCTCGAGTGAAGTAAGATATTGCAATGATGCAAATATCTTTTCACTACAGCATATTCGTAGCCTGAGTTTTCTTTCTATCGAATTTTAGTATAGAGCTACTATTAGGCCTACTTATAAGTTTCTGTACTACTGGAAAGTTTTTTTTATGTATAACAGCATAAAAAATGTACACTGAAGCATTAACATTTTCTATCCAGAAATAATCCACCAGTCTGAAAAATTAATTTCAGAAATTCTACATTGCTTTGTAAAATATAATTATATTAGGCTGTACTTTGGAACGGGGCAACATTAAGGGTTAGGTCAGGTTTGGTTAGCTTAAATTAGATTTTAGTACATTAGGATAGGTTTATATATGATTGGATAGGTTTGTGTATGCCAGGGCAGGTTAAAATTATGCTTGGATACTTTTAATGTCCATTTTGGATAGGTCACATAGCATTACGTTGCACCATTCCAAAGTTTTTCCTTATATTATATTAAATACCATAAAGTTAAATAATAAAATTGTTTTCTAATTCAAAATAAAAATACACTTTTACATCAATAGTTAACACCATTTATAAAATATGATATAACGTTCAGGCTGTTTTCAATTTGCACATGAAAGATTATACAACTTGAGCGATTAGTTTTTAACAACTGGTATAAAATTCTCAAAATTCTATAAATACGACAGTTTATTAGTATAAAAAACATACTTACAAATTAAGTTGTTGCGATCAAGTGATCTGCACAGTATAGAGCAATTGAGAAACGCACGTAAAAGAGTCTGAAGGACTCTGTTCCACTGCACTGAAGTGTGTAGATAACACAAATAAAAGCTTACTTTCAAATGCAGCTATAAACTCTTTTAACGTCATTTTCCTCCCATCTACAGTATCACTCAGCATCAGTGAAGAGAGTATTCTACAGAACGTAAAACAAGGACATGAGGCGGTCTCATTAAGAATTATACAATGTACAATACTAACAAACAAAAGTATTTCGAACTAATATCAACTCAGAATGTTCTAGAGTCATGTTCTTTTCAGTATAATTAATTTGTACCTTTTCCTCCCTTCGAGTATTTTATTGAGAAGTTGTAAATTGAAATTTTCTAGAATTTGAATGGAATCGCTGGTGTATTGATGCTATAAATGAATATTTGAACTTTCGTATTATTCTTTAATATTTTTTTTTTACATTTCTAAACTATTTAGAATATCTCAAATACTATCACAACATCTTATCTATTTGTGAAGTTATTTCTCTAAATCAATCCTCATATAATGGATGATCTTATTAATATTTCAGCAAAAGAGAGATAACAGCTTAGCATCTATTATAGATTTCTACATACTTGCAGAGTGTGTTAATCACATGGATCAAAACGTGTGTACAAAGAGAAGTGTTGTCGTAGGTCTGACTAAATGGAAAAGAAAACTATAACTGGTCGTCCAATGAGTTTCTGCTTAGAAAAGTAATATAGTAGTAGTAATGTGTATTAAGAAATAATGTTGTATTAAGTAGTAGTAATGCAGCAAAATGATTGCATCTATAAATCGTGTTATAAAATTGTTTAGTTTTAATATTTCTATCAAATTTTTTATATAATATTTTAAAATTATTTAATTATAAATTTACATGTACATTATTCCCCCCCATGTTATCAAAATAAGAAAGTAATTCAAAGGTAGGAGGATATTTACTTAATATTTTAACATTTATACAGGCTTTTATCTGACGTATATTTAAATGTTTTAATGTTTATACGGTTTGCTTAGTTAGTACATATTTAAATATAAATACATATGAGATAAAAGGATCTATAAATAATGTAATAACAACTTCCACTTCATGTATTGTGAATAATTTATATAACTTATGTTAAAACGATCTACCTTTCAAGTGAAACAAGAAAGATGGAGTAAAAGATATAGCAACCTACATAATAAATTGTTCCTCCATCATACAGCACTGTGATGGTTTAAATTATATATTTGTATGTATATAACTCTATAGGATAAAAACACAAACATATTTGGTTCCCAAAGAAGGCAGCTGATACAGCATGAAAGGAGAAAAAAAGCAAAGACATCTTCTCTACTAATGCAAGCAAATGAGTTTTTCGAGATACCATTGAATGCATAGTTGAAATATGCTAAGAAAAGACATACCAATGCTCGTCCTTCTGAAGGAGAAACCCTTCGCCGATATTTTAAATCATTCTGTTTTCGTATTTGTCACGTACGGCATGCAGAAATAAAATTTTGAAAGCTTTAGGGTATTCGGAAGGAAATTGATATGTTTGTTCTAAAAGGAGGTTTCAACAGTATTCATGCATTATACTTGTCCACATTTTTTGTCTCCCTTTGAGGGTTAGGTGAACGACGATTTCTTTTTTTCTGTTTCGAAATATAGAAGATTTGAATATTCTTTTTATTTCGCCTATACGAGTAAGTGACACTTTTTCAATCTGAAAACTTCTCTAACGATATTACGTTTGTTCGTAGGGAAATTGTGTTATATTTCAACCAAGGAATGATTTACTGACATTGATGTAAATAAAATTAGGAAATGGGGAGATTTTGATATCGGTGGTTGGCAGTCTTGGCAGAATTTAAATAGTCTTTAAATTGTTCTACAAGCAGAACATGTAAAAAATAACCTGGTCATTTAACAGTTTCACTATATAGTTGTATCCAAGTTATTACCAATAAATAACAATATTTTAACCTTCACATCACTTACCAGTAAAAAAAGTTGTTGACTATAATAAAGTTCAGTCATGATTATTTAGTTATTATTAAAACATTTTGACTTCACTCCTATTTCGAGATTTTTCGTTTCCAAGTCTTTTGCTATAATTTCTGATAAAAGAGGAAACTAATGACAAAAATCGGCAAATATGAATTAAAAAATGAAAACGACAACATCATATAAACGAAAAGATAATTAAAATATGCATTTTCCATAGTTTTTATTTTAAAGAAGCAATAAGTAATGTCATAAAAAAAGAATCGTGCTGCTTTCATCGCTCGCATATAAAAATCATGTAATATAAATAAAAAAACCGTATTTTTCTATAATAAATCTGAGATAATTACATATATTTGCTACGAACAAAGACTTACGATTGTTAATTTATTTTTAACTCTTTACTACATTTTATTTTATTAGTTTTTCAATGACTGGTTGCTTAGAAAAAAAAATTGAAAAACTCTAAAATTAGAGACAGAGAGTGCTTAGTAATGAATAAAAGTCATGTGGTTGGGTTATGTTCTTTCAGCCTTTTCTGAGATATTTAAATTTTAAAAGCTACTTTCGAAGATGAATACATGTTTTGTGCTACAGTTTTTTTACAGATATTTTTGGTATACCCGTTTTATTTATTTAGGATATTTTTTGCTCTGAAAATTCTGTTTTATTGAAATACGTTTGAAACTGTGCATTAATAATATTCAATTACACACAATAGCAACCTTCTGTGAAATAAGCAACTCAGTTACAGTATCGTCAATAATACAAGACACTATACTTTTAGAACAGTGTCTTGTTTTATTGACGATAAAGAAAATATACCTAATTTATTTTAAAAAATTGAAAAAGGAAAAAAAACTTGAAATTACATAATTGTGCAGCCATTATTTTCATTTTCCTTTACGAATTATTATAAGTGTCCTTTTCGACGATTACTGAATTAAAGAAACCTAACATACCTTCCAGTACACCACTATCTCCTTTCGAATACATTCTGTTCTGCAAATTTTGAATGGTTAATTATATTCCTCAATCAATCCCAGCGATCAGAATATCAGGTGATTTAACCCACGACTTCCTCTCCGCTTCAACATTAATTATATCAGAAACCTCCAATAGATATTTGCTGGTTACTTCATAATTTGCTCTACAGTCATGGAAAAAGTTAAGCTTAAAGAATAATGTATTTATTGATATGGTGATTATCATATTCAGTTCAGCAGAATGCTTACAGGTATTCTTCGAAATTTCAATAGTACAGTAGGCTATAGTCCTATTATGGGAAACGATATCTCTATACGTCTCAAGTAAATATTCGCATGTATATATAATATAATTATGATTATCAGTAATTCTGACTATAATAAGCATGTTAATTCATTGCGTAGTCTTTTAGTTTCAAATAAGAGAACAGTTTATTCTTTTTTTATTATTAACTCTAAATTAATTGAGTTACAATTCTCCATCAATTGAGCGAACCACACCAAAGTTTCGACGAAATATTTTTTTTTGAAATGAGAAATCTACTAAGTAACAATGAAAGAACAGTCCTACTCGTACTAGCAACTACCATTATACCTCACTGGAAATCCAACTATTGAAAGTGCATTAAGAGTTTCCGTTTTCCTTCCCTTAGAGACCATGGTGTTCTTTTTTCCCATTTTCCTCAAGAAACCCCCGAGATGCACTACAAGAGTGCTATTGTTGTACAACAACAATATTATTGTATGAAGGACTACTACTGTGAAAGTTCGTGCAGAGCATAATGGAATCAAAAACGTTTGCGTACACTTTGGTCTCTCCAGTCCATTAAAAAAACACAAAATAATATCATGGGATTTCTAGGAGTAAGAGGATTTCATTGTGTTATATGTTACGTTCTACATTAAAAAAATGTTCTGCCATATTTCTGTCCTGTTCCTGTAAAAAGCTTATTCCTTTCCTTTTTCTCCCTCTAGTGGACAGTGTTGTGTGAAAGGGGGTGGGTCTCCCTCTTTTCTTCTTTTCGTGCAGTATTTACTATGCATTATGGTGAAAGCTTCGTGAATAATTAGGTAGACGTTAGAGGCATGACTCAACACATACCATTATATATCGCGCCTAGTGGACTTCAAATATATAAAAGCGGAATTTCGGGACTTTAAGGACAGCTATTTATGGATTTAGAGTTGTCTCAATCTAGACCGAACAGCTTGCCTACGCGGGAGTGCTCCCGTCTGACAAAGTGTTTGGTCTAGATTGAGACAAGATTTAGAGTGACTTCGGAACATAAGAAAATATCGATGGCGTTGGAATAAGTATATTTACACACTATCAATTGATGGGAACAAAATGATTCCAGACGTAATAATTGTGCTGTACTGTATCTATTCCTATTGGCACGAGTACATGACTTAACGAGAAGATAATATACTTTTTCAGTTTTGAATTTAGGGAAATTTATCATAATTTGTCAGTTACTATTAAAAAGTAGTATCGATGAGATAAGAGATTAGAGG
>JAQIWE010000012.1:0-51305 GCA_034698565.1 Campodea plusiochaeta
ATACGTCCATGCTATGGACAGAGTTATATATTGAATGAAGAGAAACGAATACAGTGTAGCCCCGTAAATAAGCTGTTTAAATTTCACGCTCCGAAATTACAAATCAATTGTAATTTATTACTGGGGCTATCCATGAGAAAATATACATATGGAGCTACTCTTGATTCCTTATATGTAATAAAAATTATTAATGCTTTAATATTTTTACTATTTATCTGATTTATCGTGTACTTCCCTGCTTCACTGGTAATTAGATGTGAAAAGGGGATGTGATAATAAATCTTTATTTTCAGTAGAGGGGGGGATTTTGTGGAAATGAGTTACTTTTACAATTTATAGTGCACATCCATACAGCTTTTCTGTACTTAGGAAAATCGGTGTTATGATGAGCTTATAGAAACAATATGCTTCAAATATCTGCACACAGAATAATATTACAATTAATATTCAGGCTGCTGAAAGGTCTAGTGAAACTACAGGGAAAAATACATTCACGAACTCCGTGTTATTTGGGATTTTCAATAGATACAGTTTTGTGTCTGAAAATTGTCCTAGCTGTTTCTGAAGTATCTGCACAGAGCAGTTAATTCAGTTTCTATATTACACATTTTATATCTCTTTCTTGTGCGATATGACAATCATGAAAATAGTAAATTAAGAATACTGTTGTTATTTTGATAACGTTCATGTTGTGAGATGTTTTGATTATGATTTTGCAAGTGATTGTATTATCCAATCAGTTAATCTCATGTAATAACTGTACCAACAATTATATTGGCGACATTCACATTTTATTTCAAAAACGAATGAACACTTTGGAGGAGAACCATCTCTTAATTTTGAAATAAATACGAATTTTTGTACATGATTATTTCTCTAGAAAGTTGAATGCGATTCCATATTAATACAAAAAATATTGCTTTCATGCTTGTTATTCTAATGCGAATAAAATACTGCATACTACGTACCTTATAATGTATTTCCTGTGCTACGTTACTCTCAACTTTATGTATAGCATAAATAAAATATAAATATCTTTAGCAGTGAAATCACATTATATGCTTTTTTTTATATAAAGAAATACTCGAACTTACAAAATCTAGCAACTGTAACCTTTGATAGATCGAATTTCTTTCTCTTCGCGTGGACACAGCCGTTAAGTTTGTTATTGAATAAGATTTGAGTACCATCTGGCATCTCTGGAGGAGAATGTCCAAGTCAATAATGTTAAATATTTATAAAACAAAAGGAAAGTGTGTGTGTGTGTGTGTGGTGTTGGAAGAAGAGTCTGTGACTATTGGACATTTTCTCGTCTCTCTGCTGCTCTTCTGGGTGTGATTTCACTCTATCCCTTGGAGAAATTCCACGTGGGTACCAATTTAGAATAGAAACCTTTCTTTTCACTTGTCACTTTACACATACTCCAATGGAGTTTATCGCTTTGAATTAGAATAATGGACTTCTCATCGTTTCGCCGTACACATTACATTTCTGTACTGCTCTTTATAAGATCAAATTTTTGTTTTTGTTAATGTTATTTTAGAGAGCACACAACTTTTTGATGACCTAGAATTTAAACGCTACAGTGGCAAAGAGCTGCATTCTGAGCAAGTACTTATAAGAAAAACTTATTTACTCTAAAATCTAACTTCCACACGACTACAATTTTTATGTATGAAAATATACGTGATTTAAAATTTCCTGCCCTGAAGCACAAAAACAAATTATAAGTTCTCCAAGAGTAACTGATGTACAAATATAATATCGTATTGCCCGGGAGATGAAGCGGAATTGTATGGAGTGTATTCAGTAAGCACTCAAAATAGAAAGAGCTGAAAGCAAATGTTGCGGTTTTTATTTACATTTAGTGTAGCAGTAGCAGTACAACGTTTCAAATTGGTATCATTTTTAAATTTTAATGACCTAATGTAATTTGAATGACAATTCATTAAGGCTCTTTAATGTGATATTACAGTTATACCAAATAGAGGGAAAATATATTGAAATGCACTTACTGTACAGTAGTTTACTAAAGGGTGAAAAGTTTTCTCTATGGTTGTGTTGGCAAGCAATATTTACAGTTTATGGGCCACTTAAAAAGCATTCAGTTATTTTTTGTTTCACCCCTATTAAAAGCAGTTCCCGGCCATGCTGACCTACTGTTGTAAGTGTATATTTTCCTCCTAACTTACTCGTTAGTTCTCTTGAGCTTGGAGAAAAACAAGATGTCGAGATGTCTAATGTACGTTAGCATTTGTGAGTGAAAAAAGAACATTTGTATTCTTGTGTTGTGTGAAATCCATTAGGTGTAATAATATTGTATTGTGTGTAATTAGTGTTGGTGGTGCTTTTAACTGGTAGCTGGTGGGTTCCATATTGGATTGTTAGTGCGTGACGATATATTCATAACAACAGGAAGCTACCCAACTCACGCACTTCTACAAAACTCATTTCTTACATAGGGTCATCACTAATTCACTTCAAACCGTTCGAAATACAGTTGTGTACATACTTTAACGAGTACATACAACGTAGGATGAACTTCCTATAAAAACGATATTTAGAAGAACTGAAGTAAACTAATGAAGATTCTTGTTAACTTTCATTTTCTTGGGCAGTGGGAAGTATGGATTAAAAACCGCAGTACGAATAACACAGAACTAAGATGAAATTTCCAACACATTTTATATAGTTCTTTTTTTAATCTGGTTAATTTGAAAATTATTGTAGAGTGGTCACAATCATATTCAGAACTGAATTGTTGTTTAGTTTCGTGTCTTCTTATTTTAAGAATATTTCTATCCAGCTGTTAACTATTAAACTAATTGAAATTTCGAAGTACTCAAAATCACGTGTTATATCCTTATTTGTCACTAACAGATAAGAAGTGTCTGACTACCCTACACATGACACTCTTGTGTATATTTAATTCTTTTCGAAATGCCATGCTCTTTTTTGTTACTTGTTGTAATTTATTTTCAGTGTATTTGTATGATTAGGCATAATTCTGCACATAAGGTGAATTTATAACTCATGAGGGAATAGACTGGAGTGTAATGCATAAATTACTTCTGTTTCACTTACACTGTACGTACACTACACCTTTTGTTATGACAGTGCTTGCTTAGTTCATGATAAACTACACTTAAACTGGGTGACAGGTTCGTTGATGCTTTGTCACTTAGAAGAATTGTTTTGAGTTGAAGTATAAAGATATTGCATGGTGAAGTTTATTGCTGTTTCGTGATATGATTGTAGTGCAGTGCGTTTGATAATGTGATTTTAATAATATTGTTTTCGAGTTTTATTGATAGAGTTAGAATATTAATGTGCCATGTATCATTTTTTGTCTTTGTTCTGTAAAAGCAAAGTTCGATGTCCTGCACTGCTTATATTTGTATGAATGAGAATGATTTTTGCTTGGAAAATAAATAAAATATTTTAAAGACATTTTGACACTTTTAGTTTTTTCATGCGTGAATAATATTAGTAAATTGTAAATTACTAAATGAAATCAATATAACTGAATCACATCTTGCCCTGTTGCTTATTGTTTACTAATTTAATCACCGACTGAAATCATTTTATCAAATACTGGCCATTTTTTACCCACATGCATGAAATTGTATTTTTCACTGCCACTGAAAATAAATGACTGAGTTATGAACAATAATTCTCCATTGTTTCTTGCACTATGGTATGTACCATTCCCTCACTCTGCTTCAATCTACGACCTACAGACTCTTCCTTCTATATCTGCATCTGAGAAACAACAACTGATGTGTATATATTTGTTACTTTGAACCGTACATTTGATTTCCCTCCCGAATGTGAATTGGAAGAGTTACATGCCACTGGAGAATTGAAAGGCAGGGAGATCTTGAAGAAATCTCTCAAGAACACTTGCAAGATTTCTTTTTGTGTAGGTAGGTGTTTGGTCTCAAACTTTGGAATTCGGACTCCCAGGAGCTACACGTTGATATAGTAGAATGAAGGGAGGGACGCTAAATTCTATTTCCCGCGTAGGAAATCGTCCTCTGAGGAGACCATAGCCATTGGAACCAGTAGTAGAATCAGCTGATTGATCGAGTAGAGTGTGGATTAAATCTATCCAACTCACATAATGGAGATGTTCTCTTCGCGTGACAAGATTAGATTGTGTACCTTTTATTAATGGGAATTATACATTGGATAGTAGATTGGATTTCTATTCAAATGTTAGCTTTTGAATGTCTGTGGTAGTTAATGTCTATGTCGTGTGGACGAAATGGCATGAAACAGTGGTTTGCCTTTTCAGATCGGTTTGCTCTTTATTGTTTTCTGGTTCAACTGGAGATTCTAGATAGATTTCTTATTGTTTTATTGCTGTATTACACTCTTTAATTAGAACAAATGATTCTATTTTCCAAGTTTAATGATCTTCTTGTTCTATAGCTTAATAGAAGTGAACAAATTTGCTAACATGGTGCATCCCGAAAGGTTTAGTTTATCATTAGTATTTCATAATGTCATTAATGTTTTTATTAAAATAAAATAATGAAATGGTAATATTTTTATACCATTATGAATTTTGTTACAAAATATTTTAGCTGTTTGAACATGAATAAAAATGTTCCAAATCTCAATGACTTAATCGTTATATGACGGTTGCATATGCTATAAAAGTTTTTGCGTCATTGTAAATTAATGATCACAAAAACCTACTTGTAATATAATATTTGTCACTGCAGAGCTAATAATTCTGAAAGAACTTTCCTTCTGTTTCTTTTCCTTTTAAGTAGTTGTTTTGCATTTTTTTTCTCTTGTGATGTCGACGTGGTTAGTACTTAATTTGGGAATGAGAAGCTCGTGCTATCAAGTGCAATTACGTCATAAAATTCTTGGCTTGTCTACGGTATCTTAGACGATTATGCAAGAGAACCTGATAAGATTTTACGATTTTCTCTTCTACGCAAATTTCAACCTAAATTTCCTTCGACGGTGATCCCCCTCTCTTTCTTTTTATATTCTTTCACTGAGATAGATTACCTTATCGAAATTTATCCACTTTAAAAAGTTACACCCATGTCGTCAAAATACCTAACGACTTCTCCGTAACTACTTTTAAATTATCTCGGAGGATCACTTAAATGAAAGATTGGGGGATTTGCCTATTTCATAGGAGTATTTTTATATACTGAAGCACCACAATAAACGCAATTATTTTGTTCTCAAGTGTAGATTGATATGTCGTACTAAGTAAATGGAGTATCCATAAAAGCCCAGAGATGCGTTTGAATAAAACTGATTGTAAAGGGAATTTTTGTTTGAAAGCACCGTATTGGAGTTCACCATCCTTAAACTGTCTCATATCCTTTAAGAAATTGCTAACTTATTTTCAATGACACAGTATTTTTGTAGGTTGTGAATAAATATGCTATAGCTCTTCCTTCAAAATGTGAGTTATTAAATGTGATATACTTACTTAATTTTCAACTGATAAATTTGTTAACTTTTCTCGTAATTGTGTAAAATTTCAGTAAATTTAAAATTTATGGGAGCTGTGAGACAACAGCCTATTAACCTCATTTATGCAGAAATACGTATTATTGTAGTATACATTTATTCTGTAAAGTATTTTCGGTAACACCCATTTATTTTCATATGTCAAAATAGTCATGATAATGTACTATATTTCGCCAAATACAACATGCACTGTAACGTTCGATTTATCTTCTTTAACGCTTCAGGGTTTACCCACCCACACGTTGAAAAATAAAAAGTAAGGAGAATAGCGTAAAACCTTTCATTACTTCTGTGAGCAAATATAATCTAAAACGTCCAACTATTAAGCCGGATTGGAACAACTATACAGATGGTTTGTTCAATGATAAAATATAATCCTGTTGGAATTAAAATAATCAGCTCGAAACAGAAGATGAGTTTAAATGATGAAATATTGAACGGGACTTTTATTAAGATACAATAGCTTTTAAGTGTTAATTTAATAGATGAGGGGATATTAACCTTTCTGGTTAGGTGTTGATTATCACATACGATATGGGAAATGAAAAGTGACAAGATGAACTTTAGGCGATTGGAGATATGAGGATTTATTATTATTTCATTATGATTTATATCACTGCAGTGGGTAAAACGTTTGCTGGTTGTCTTCTTGGGTGTAGTAAATATTGGAAAGGAATTGATTTCATTATTTTGGTTTGTTATGAAAGTAGATAATAGAGAGTTTAGGTGCACTAGTTACACATTATATGTAAACGTTAATAACTTACAATAAATCACCTTTCTAGAATAATGAATACGATTTTTCGAATTACATATACGTAAAGTCAATAATAACGATATTTTTTTAATTACGTTTACTTAATTCGAAAAAGTCGTATACGTTATTCTAAAAATGTTATTTATTTTAAGTGGTTTTAACGTTTAGAGAGACAATATGTTTATGTACATACTCTGTTTACATATAGTAAGTTGACAAAACTTAGTGCACCGAACCCCTCTAATGTCTGACCCAGAGAAAACATTAGCATGGTTAAAATTAACGATGATAAAAGAAACATTAACCACCTTTACCAAATTCAGTTAAAAGTACCAACATTTCTAAGTTATTCAGATTAACCTCACACCATTTATATTGTACGATATACTTAATGATGGAGGTGGAACATTACACTATTTACTTCATAATAAAGCTGAAAATTAAGCAAACTATCCTATCATTAAGGAAAATGGAATTATTGATTGCCGTGCAATTGTTATGTACATGAATTTTTAGTGATCTTTATCAAACTGTATTGAATTAGACGGTATACGTTAGCACTGCAGTGTCTTGATTATTACATACTCTTTGACACATATTATATTAGTGAAATTTCTAATCAAAAAAAAAAAAAAAAACAGAATGCTTGACAGTATAAGGTACTAATGTAGATATATTAATAGTAATTGATGGAATGTATAATTTCTTACATCTCCACTGAACCGAATTTCTTTATCGGTGTTACATATAGTTGTTGGAATCTCATTACTTTTAGTTGTGTCATTATAACATTGTACTAACATCTGAGTCAGTTGCATGTTTCCTTACTTTCTTTCATAATTATTCTTAATGATTTCCTTAGTGGATAGTAGTAATTCATTATACATTTAATAGAATAGTGTTAGAAGGTGCTTATTCACGCCACTGACTGCTTATTATTGTGATAAATGTCACAGGCAGTTTGACTGCTAATAATAAAGGAAATTATACGTTGAGAGGTTACTGGCTGTGGTACAAAGAGTTATTGTTTCAGCGAGTTATTTTGCTATCGTAATTATCCACCATGTCCTTTACTTTGTTATTAACATCGTATACATGAAAGTATCATGTTACACGAAAAAGCCTCTTGAGAGTATATATATACACTGACACTTCTTTCATTTGTATGATATAATTATCAAGTACATCATGTTTTAATTTTCTATTCATCGCAAACACACATACATTAGAAGTTGTGGAGTTGCTAGCTTCATTATTTGATAATGTCGAGCACTCGGCTGCGCTTTATGTTATCTGTACTTGTTGTCACTCATGTAGTCTGACAGTATGAAGCAGAGCGATCTAAAACAGGAAACGTTGTATTCACATTACCCTACAAGATTTTCCTTTCTCTGTTTCCCTCTCTGTGTTTTGAAAGAATTCCAATTCTCTTAACAGTTTAATCATTGGGGACACAACAACTCTTGTTGCTTTTTGTTGTTTTCTGAGGCAATAGAGTATATGGTTTAAAGTTCGACATAACAATCTGATTTTTATATTTAGAGTACGTTCGTTAGATAAATTCAGTTAGGTTGATGTACTTCTTTAAATTTCTCAATAGTCTTTATGAGTGACATTGTTTTCTTCTTAAATTACAAGAGAAAAGAAAAGTATTCACAGCAGAAGATATTTCAAAGATATTGAAACGATATTAATGAAGTTCAAGTAGAAGAGCTTTTTATTTTTATTGTAAAATTTGCTCACAATTTATATAATAATTTTAAAGAAATTTACATGTTTACTGTTTCCTAATTTACCTCAATATTTCTTTATCAGAACAATCATGTTTAGCGGGAACAATGCAATTTAGTAGGCTTATGTGTATTGTATTTGTAAAAGAACAACCTCAATTTAAAAAAAGAGCATGTGTTTCTTATATATTTCATTATAAATTTTATCAACAAGTACATGATTCCTATATACTTTTTTTTAAGCACCTTGAAAAAGACTGTTTTAATATAAAACATGGTGGGGCTTTAAAATTTCCTTGGTATTTGTATTCACAAGTATACTTCGTTAAATTTGTATTATCAGCGACTATTATGGAACAACTTTGTGGGGCTGTCCTATAGCATTATGCCATTATCCAATCAAGAAGAGCAAAAACCTATATTTTGTGTTGAAGAAAGGATTTTTTTTATCAGGAATGTTAGTAAGAATACTGTGCTTCTATTCGAGGCAATTTTTAAAAGTATTTGGAAGTAGTAGGTAACAATTCAGTAAAATAAGTTTAAAACAATAAAAGCAATATTTACTACTCTTTTTTTAAAAAAAAAAAGATGGAGCAATCGTTACGCTATCTTTAGGTGTTGAAAATATAACTCGCCAGCATATTCAGGTAAGGAAATGTAGAATATTCATTATTTATTCATTCTTCTTTGTTTTAGTAAACTTGGGAATGACACGAGACTTATTATTAAAGTAACTGTGGGAATTCTATTAGGTAGTCGCAACAATATATTGTAATCTAAACGAATGGAACGATGAGAATTTATATGGGAGATAGTATTTGGTTGAATTGGGGGGATGTATGAATTGCTTGGTCAGCTTCAAAGAGAGTCCATTACGTGTTAGAAGGAAAGCACCTTTTTCGTAACGTGGAATGTGCAAAAGCTGTCAGTATATCCCCAAGGGAGACTTATCTCTTGTTGGAGATCGTAAAAACTTGTGATCTTGCAAGTAGTGAAACTGAAGATGGTCGGAAGCCGGAAAGAGAGATTTGATCTATCCACGATTGCTGCGATTAAGACGGGAAAATCTTCAATAGAGAGAAGAGAAAGAGAGAGGAGAGAAAAAAGGTGAGAGAGTGTTCCTTTTGCCTATGGAAGATCCATAAATTTGCACACCTCATTGAACAGAGAAAAAGCACCTGATGCTACAATCCAATCTTATTCGGTAGGGAAGGTATCTTTGACACTGATGGGGTGCTAAAACTAAGAGAAGTTGCCCAGCTTACGGAAGTAGAAATAATGGTCCTATTCCCTTTAAGTGAGATACACTATTTTTTTTACCTGATGACAGTTTAGGCGACGGGGTGAAATGTGGTATTGTTTGATCTTCTAAGCATGTACCAGCAAACAAAACGCGTACTTTTTCCCCGAGTCTGCATGTCACATGCATTACTGCAGCATGATACGCGAACACCATTTTCACCCTAACGCATTATACGACTTTCAAGTATGGAAAGACATTTTGAAAGCGTGTTTTTTCCCCAACCGAGTTTTTTGTTTTTTGCAATACGTAAATTTTACCACAACAAGAGCAAGTGCTAGAGAAAAAAGGCACATATCACGGTTGAACACTTTACAAGACATTGAAGGGGGGGACTTGAAGAGACGAACTCATTTGTCTTGGAAGCGTTTGTTCTACTGTGTTTTTACTCTTCCATCCCCTTTTGCCAACGCCCCTGTCAAGACCATAGTGTTGGCAGTTGGTTTATTATCGGTAACTCTACCTCTATACTCAAAACGATGCATGGAGAAAAGAGGGGTTTGGTTCACATACATACTTTTATGACCACCAAAAGAGGAAATACTTCTATAGTATAATATTCTTTGTGTGGTACTATTCAAATATCCCTGGCAATAAGACCGTCGTTTTGCACACAGCCAATATTTGCATGGTGTTTTCTGGGTTAGGTGATGATGAGGGTTATTTAATGCGTCTATATAAAGTAATGGAGGTCATTTTCATACTGTGTTGTTAGCATCACGTTCTTTTCAATGTTTAGTCTGTGAGTTGAAGAAGAAACAATAACTCAAAAAGCTGAAAATACCTTTATATGTAAATATGAGTAGGTTGCATTTCATTTATAAACATGAAATAAATTCAGTTCGTATCAGATTGTTATTTTTAATTTGCTTTTTCAGTGTTACAAGTTTCTGATGAATAGTATAATTTGAACCGCTCGAAAACGTTCGAATAGCTGTTATATTTCGTATTGTATTATTTTGTCATTATTGTGTACTATACAAATTTAATTATGCTGTAATCTCATTACATATCATTGTAGATTCTTCAGTTTTTAGAATTTTCTCCTTTATCATCTTCTAGTACCACAGAATTATTTTTATAAGTACTCTAGATTTTCTTAGTGGTAATTTATATATACCTTCAGCAAAATTAATAATAATAATACAAAATACCATGCACTTATGGTAAAAATGTTGAATCATTATAACCCAGTACAATATTTTATTCCATTTCTTTTTTTAGAGAACCCATACTGAACGTTAATTTATCGAGGAAAATCATGAGTAAAAAAATACAGTAATTCCTGTGACAAAATACAATATCTTCACAAACTGTGGAAATATCTATTCATCTCTCCTGAAATATTCTATCAGGACGAACTAACCAATTTATTTCAAATAAAGCTAGATTCAGAAAAAGTACATTTTCCTTCAAATGGAAGTGGAATTTTTCGCATCTTCCTATCTGGCGTATGTATAGTAAAGTCACTTCCGAATTTTCTTGCACTGATCGGAAACGGGCATTCTGTCTGTGAAGTGCACCTTGGGGAACAGTGCTCTTTGAAGTCAAAGTTGTTCCAAGTGCATTCCGAGAATGTCTACATGAATTCCTTATTCTGTTTTCCCACGGAGACTTTATGCTTACTATGTATATATATTGCATAGCCGTCTATCTCAACAACAACAGAAATTCAAACTCACTGAGAAACTGCGACACTTTCTTCTTTTATAACTGCTGCTGTGGGAAAAGTGGATAAGTAATCTGGAGATTTTCGTAACGAAACAATATTAATTTTGAAGAATGACAGTTATAGTTACATCTTGTGATGTTTGGTTTTTTGATAATACTGTTTTGTGAGCTTTGTAGTTTTTTTATAAGCAATTACATAGCTGTTTGATGGATTATTTCAGGTAGTACAAACTAGACTTCTGAAATTACCAATATTGTGAATAACCATAAATAATGAAAATAACTGAAAGTAATGAAAATAAATCTTAAATATGATTTCTGTTTAAAGAAATGAGAAATATTGCTACGTGACTAAATGCCACTTTATCACAAGATATAAACGTGCTCACTAATGTTGATCTATTTAAATAAGAATGGACAAAGATCTATTGAATGAAGTCATAAAATTGCTATCGTAATTATTTTAGTGTGAATTGAAGTGTATCTGAAATTACAGTAGTTTTACTGTGTGCAACCAGCATCTCCGCCGTTAAAGTTTGTTTGAAGGAAGATTTGGACAATTGGATTTAAACGTGATAGGAATTAGGAGGTGACAGTGTTCGTGACAATGAAGAAGTTCAACATATCACTTCTATGATATAGAGGAATAGAAAAGTGCAATGGCTCATTGTTCAAGAAGATTCAGATTGAATTATTATTTTGAGTTGTAAAAGTCAAGTTTTCTTACTTGTTTAATCAAAAATTGTTTATTGGAGAAAACCATGATTACAGAATATTAGTCCATTTGTGTTAATATAAAATTTGTACTGGGTCACAATTCGATATAATCGTGTTGAAGTTAACATTTTGTAAATCCAAAATAGTCGAGCTTTAAGAATATTTTACAATTAGTTTCGAGGGATGGGTCTAAAATAGGTAAACTTTAATTTGTTAATTAACGCTATGTAATGCATTACAACTGACGCCGTAAATGTAAAAATGATCTAATTAACAGCTTTAGACAGTATGGGAAATGAAGACAGCATATTATTATTTCCCCATTCTTCCTTCTCATTTATCTCCCTTCCCTTTTGTTGTAATATTTCTTCATATCTCTACTCTAAACTGAATGTTTTTAGTATGTGGTTGGTCACCGATGACTCTCCACCGTCATACAGATATCTCTGTTTTAATTAAAAGTTCTATTTTAGTGTTCTTGACACTCCACCAATGATTTAGGATGTGGGAAAGGATTACAAAGTTTGCGACATATCAACTCTCAAATAGTATGAAATAAAGCCTTTTTTTCTGGATACAAGAGTTTTAATCTGCGAAATTAAATTGTTAGAGCAAAGTAGAAATATCAGTTTATTAGTTCATTTCCTCACAGAACACTTTGGGGACATTTTGATCGTAAAAGTGGCTTTTCTGATTGGTGGACTTTAATGCACATAAATTTTGGTTTAATGCATTGGAATCGTGTTTGTAGTTTATGTTCGATTATGGCGGTTAAACGCAGATCACTAATGTATTGCCGTTTTATTCAAATACCACAGATGGATTTGAGTTAACTCCAAATAGTTCAGTTCATATAACCTCGGATGCAGCAACAGAAATACAGTGTACTGTTGATATAAAGCTAGTAAGTTTTCATTACACAGTTACTATTGAACCTTGATTAGAAGAGGTGATATTACTTTAAAGATTATCGTAATAAAATTCGTAAAGGAGAATACACTTTTTTAAGGTTAATTGAAACTTGCTCGTATATAAAACGAAAGACTAAGTTATAAAAATATGTGTAAACAAGATAGAACTGAATGACTCAATTACATATCTTTATACTTCACACAACCTGAAAATACACTACAGAAAAACTACAGAAATTAATTTATGTTATTTGTAAAATCTGTATGTGTCAGTGTTCATGATCGGTATATATTATGAACAAAATGTAAAATCATACAACAGAAAATAACTTATCCATGTAATATTCAAGTAATAGAAATTTCGAACAACTAATTTACAGTAATTTGACCAACCTACATTTTCTAAAAAAAAAAAAAGAGAGAGAAAGAGAGAGATCAAACACATACATAATAAAACAGCACCTTTATAAGTAAGTAATGATTATTGAAGATGATATTGATAAGCATTACTGCTATCCCCGTATTCGATATCTTCATTGACATAAACCCAGCACAATTCCTCCCAATACTTTTCAACTCCAAAAAGCACTTATTTTGAATTGTCATCACGTAAATTTGTGTTTTGTTTTGAGAAGTTGAAAATTGCAGTAAGTATTTGAGTTTGTGTTTGGCCTACTTTGTTGACTGAAGCGTGTTCGCCAATAAGTTCTTCTTTTTCTGTAAGATTTGTAGGTAGCCCTGCGAGGCGTTGTTCTAATGGTTTCCTGTATAAACAGGCAGAAGAGCGTCAGGCATACCGAATGCTCTTTCTTACATCTTTCCTTCTATCTTTGGGCGTTAAAGTGCTTAAATGCTTCTCTATGGAACGTTGAAGGAATCTCTAAATGGTATGCACTTTTCAAAATTGAGTCGAAGTTGCTCTCTTTTCTTCTCTCTTTCATGGCTTTCAGATTTTTTTTTTCCAACAAAAGTTTTTTTATTCTTCTACCATTTTTAAGAATAGACTGTTTAAAGACTATCGCAATTCGAACTCCTCACCAAAAACGATACCAATATTTTAAAAGAAATGTGCGGTACAATATTTATAAATGGTAGTGAATTATTAACAATGGAATATTTTAACGTGTATTATAAAATAATTATACTTGAATTAGTATAGTTTTAAATAACTTTTGTGGCAGACGTACTGGAGAACATTGTATGAATTGTATGTTATACTGTATGTATAGGACATGCAAATTTTAGAAGGAAAATAACACAGTGTAATCTATTTTCGTTTAGTATTTGATGTGATTCTAGTAACATTAAAACATTGAAATCGAAGTACAATCGAGCAAACTTGTTTATATTTTGTGTATATATAGTCGTTGAAAGATAGTTATAACATTAAATTAAACTTTAAGACATCAATATTATAACGATTTTCGTTGCAGCTTAACAACTCTAAGTTATGTGCCTTACTCATATTTCATTTTCTAGCTGTAACTGCTTGTATTCCATACAACAATTCGACGATATACGTACATTTGTTTGTAATATGCAAATTTCTATAATTCCTTCTTTGAATATAATATTGTGGATCCGTCTTTCTCTTTATTCATAAGAATTAACTTCTCTGAAATATCAAATAATTCTCTATTCAAACTTACCTGTACCATTCTGCACATATTACTAAAGCTACATCATTTGAATGATATGATTGTATTGTGATTCGAATTAGAAATTTCAATATTTATTGTTAGTAAGGTTGAACAGGACAATGTTCATGTAATACGAGTATTGAGAAATTTTGATGTTTAGGTTTGGGTCACTGTTACGAAATTAGACAATCTTCATTATTGTTGCTGAATTAGATGACTACAGTAATTAAACAAATATATTATTATGTTTGAGAACAGTGAAAAATTGTTGATGAGAAGAATAAGATGCTGTTTCGAACATTATAATATCATGCAGTATTTTTATATAATGACTTGGTCTCTTATGAAACTTAATATCATTTCTGACTAATCATATGCAGTTAGCAGCTGAAAACCAAACATTAATTTTTGAATTCCTATCAGAATTATATTCCAGGTAACATCATATACACTTTGATTTCAAATACCAATAAAATAATTCAAATAACTTGTGATGTAGGCTACTTCAGATTGATTCATTTTCCAAGTGGTATATTGTTTTAATATAAATGAATAAATAGCTGAAGCAGTAAGTGCAATAATATGATTATTAATTTGCAATATACGCAAAAAGCACTCTCGACATTTTCCTCTTGAGTTTTATAGATGATTCATGCATTACCAATTATACTCCCATGTTTAATTTTTACGAGAGGGTTTGAACACTGGTATGTTTGTAATATGCATGTAGAGCCTACTTCCACTAATAGATAGTAATATAGGGTCTGTCTGTGGTGGGTGCTGAACGTTAATTCCAATATTTGTTATTAAATAACTCATTGAAGGATATTATGAAGTCATTGAAAATTTAATTAATATAGTAGGAAAACATGAATGTGGAAAAGCACTTCAGATATTAATTTCCACTCTTCTTTCGATGCTTTTTAAAATTAAAAGTATTACAGTGGTTTGAAATGTTTATACGCGCTCTATAAATAATACTTTTGTTATTATGATTATAACGGTTTTAACATCTAATACTTTAATATCTAAATCTAATACTTTAATATCTAAAACTAATACTTTATTTAAAGAGATGTACTATTCATGGTGTAATATATTTACCAGATCCAAATACGTATTTCTATGGAATTTTGGTTTGATGAAATCTTTTTGGTTAAAAAGAATTGTAAGTAATTTTCAAATTTAATGATGCTAGTAATAACACTGAATATAATTGCTAAGTCAAATGTTATTTATTGAAACTATAATTCCTTTTGCTCTAAAATAACAAACTAATTATGATATCTGAAAGTTAATAATGAGCCATCAACCATCACAGCAGGTTTTGTTTTATTTTGACTTCCAACAGTAAAACCAAAAACATACCTGTTGTTTTCAGAATTGTAACAAGGAAGAACTTTAAATCCTTCTTCAAAATATGAGTAATCTTCTCCTAGCGAGCGTGCAGAAGTTCCCCTCCTTTTTTCACAGAATTTCTTATCGTCAACGAAAGTTGTAATTTATTATTTTACTGGGCCAAAAACCCTTCCTGCAGTGCGGAGAATTATCAGAAATAACCCAGGAAAGAAAATACCTCGAGAGTAATACTGTAATTTATCAAAGGCATTAAATACAAAAAAATACTATAGATATAGTTATTTGTAGAGAAGGAACTGATAGTTATGTAGACTTGTATCAATAGAACGAAAAACACCTCGCATTTGTCAATCTCTCACGCTTTCTACATGTGAAGTAATTTATCATAGCGATATGGTACTTTGCGTGTATGTCGAGCAAATTTAGAGTTGCAAACTGCACATTTGTTAAATTTATGACTTTCCTTGGGAATAGTGACTCGTCAGTTCATACATTATTTCTTGATGCTCTGAAGCAGCTGGAGACCATTTGGTGTGTGGTCTGTAAAATAAAGTAGTTGCTGCCTTGTATGCGTGCAATGGATTCGAGTGGTAGAGAAATCATTATTTCGCTTTTTGAACTTGTATAAGTCCAATACGATTTAGACAATGATCGATGAGTGTCATGGTGGGCTGTACTGTGGACTCCTAAGAGGGGATGAAACTTCTTGGGGTTTCTTAAAGTATTGAAAAGTTACAGTAAACGAAAATTGTGGTTTTAGTCGAATATCAGTGTTCGCTGAATGAGGTTCTATGCTCTGATAAATAATCTGTTTGTTTGATTTTGATAATCTCAGTCTTCATGCAAAATTTAAAATCTTATTATATTTCATTGTTTTATCGTTTTCTTGTACTATTGAATAAAACGCATTTTTATGTTTTCATAGATTTCCAATTGTTAATTTGTCAGAATAAAAATGAATAACATATTTTTGAAAACTTTCATATTTTAAGATTCTATGTTTTTTTTTTTTTTTTTACTTATTTTTGGTAAAAAAACGGCTCATTTTTGTTGCAATAGCATTTTTTTTACTCGAAACCATTTTAATATGGTGATCAATTCACTTTATGAAGGAAACATATAATTCAAGTGGCACTATACCTTCAGAAGCATTGCAACATATTATCTTATTCAAATGCATTAATGCTTTCATGCGTTGCAGTGTGCATAATACAAGCGTAGCAGCGAACAAACCTAAATAGTATAAATTCCATCAGTAACATAGCTTCGGTTTCACTGGAGAGTCGGCAGGAATGGAATTGTAGCTCACAAATGTATATTTGAATTTTCATTCCACTTGTGGAAATGCATATGGAGGGATAAAATGAGTCAAGCGGTCTTGAAAATGCGAGAGGGAAAAAGTTCCCTTTTCAGAGCGTTTTGTGAAATATATTGCATTATTTTAATCCATACGTAGAGTTTTCTAATGAAACAAAAGTCCCTGTAGAGTGTTGATGATATTTCTCTATTAAAAAAGGATGCGTTCTCTAACCTATTCTCTCCCCTTTTCCAAAGTCACTTTTAGAAGCACAATAATTGCACAAAATAAGAGGAAGAAAACCTTTTCACACTCACAGACTAAAAGTTGCCTTTGAGGACTGCAAATGACCTCTTTAAAAACTAAAGAGCTCGCTTCTTTCAAACGAAGAGTAGATGTACTTCTCCAATATGTCAGATACTGCATGCACATAATAGCACATTTTACTACCGCGAAAGAGTGCACATTATGAGTCCAAGTTTTGTACCTAAAAAGGCTTTGAAGTTGTAGATGAGGAATCTAATTTCTAAATATTATGAGTTTGAAGGGAATTTCAGCAAGTAATTAAAACGCTTGATTGTGCAATTTAAATACTACGCGTTGGATAGAAGAGCATTTTATGGAGACCAACGTGGAAATTCTAATTCCAATTGTCATAGTTTGTGAAACTCATGACTGATTAATCTTGAAAAATTTGCATTTTTGACCAAAAGGACATTAGCTTCTACTCGTATTTGACGTAATTATTCAGATTATTTGAATTGATACAGTAGTTGAAGAGAGGAAGCGATCTATCGAAAATTCTTGATGAAATCTATTTACTCGAATGCTATCAAGACTGAACATTATAATAATTTCAAAATTACCATTTCTTATAATTCATGGTAAATAAAACATTCCAGCTTCGGAGATTTCTGAAAACAATTTCTGCTATGTTCATATCAAGTCCATCAAAATACTTAAATAACTCTTTATGCCCGTATTAATAATCATCCTTAGAATCGGGTATAGTTACAACCGAACGATGATATCATCTCCGTATGTGCAAAGTATTCGATAGGAAAGTAATCCTATTTCTAAATGAGACTTATATCTATGACTTATACTTTACAGTTCACCCTGAATTATTGGAATGGGAAAAACTTGTAAGCCGTGATTCAATCTGATTAATAGTAAAATCCTTTTAGGGGCAGCTACTCTGCTCAACCGGAAGAAAGTTTCAACAACTTACCAATCTGGGCATACTTCTTGACAAACCTTAGATTTGCATTTGAATATACGATAATCTCAGTAATGGTTCAACTTTTCCTTTTTATATAATTAACCTTAGGAAAACTTACATCGGGAACTGCAGCAAAATGTGCTTTGTAGGATTACAAAAATGATGCCAGTGCCCTGTTTTTATGCTTATTTGAAAAATGTCACCTTATTGTCTTCCAAGATTATTATATGAAGTAAAGTATTACTGATCTCGTAATAAACAAATATTAATATTAGCTTTTAAAAATCATATAACCTTTAAGAAATTGACTACAATTAAAAGCACGATGTTAAAAAATAATAGTTAATCGGGACACTTTCTTTAACTTGCACAATGCATTTCATCTGTCACTCCACTGATGTAGTCACAAAACAAATAATTAAAACCTTTTGAATCCTATGCACCCAACTATAGTGAAAACCATTCTACCCGATGTACTGTAAAGAATAGTCCAATTTCATTATTTTGTCCAAGTATAAAAAGCCGAGTGTGTAATGTAGTAGAAGAGACTGTAGTATAGTTAGAACATCCACTAACTGAAGCTAACAACGTATGACATAACAGGACATAAAGTGACATAACATCACCCTTCCCCAGAGGAACGTAAAGCAGTTCTTATTGTCATTAATTGGACAGTCACAACATGTTGTGGTTGCTTTCATTCTCATGGAAAGAGGGTTCAACTTACTCTATAGTGCTTCAATGTTATATTCTGTACGCAGATACGCATTATATAACCTGTTTATGTTTTACACACTCTTTACTGTGGGTAGAGTTTTCCTTCTTATTTTTTCAGTTACATCGTCACAGTGTACTACTCGAGATCACTTTTTTTTATGAATTATATAAATATTGATTATTTAATTAAATTTTATTTCATTTTATTCATTGTGCTTAATGTTCTTACGATTACCTGCAAGAACATTTGATATTATAATTATATTGATGTTTCCTCAGTACCGTAAATAAATAGCTCAACTGACACTAGTTGACGTTCAGCATCTCTACACTGATGTTATTTCACTTAAATTTATAGAAATCAGGACATGTACACGTACAGTATACTATGAGTTTCTAACCACAAAACGATAGGCTACAAATACAATGATGCATACAGTCTTTGTTTTTAATAAATAATCCATCTACCACTGTTTAAAGTCTATTGTCGCTCTTTGCAACACTGTTCAGCAAAGCAAAGAGAAACAACAATTACAGAAATACTATTTTGATAGCAGCAACAATAACATGAATTACCATTCAGGATTGGCAGTATTTAATTAAACTTTTGGGCTATCTTGTGTGGGAAATGATCAAAGACGAACAAGATTACCAAATTGCAAAGAGAGTTCTGTACCACTATTCTTTTAAACGTGGATATTTTACACTCAAATAATTTTTAATTACAACCTGAACCAAAAGGCCTATAGCGAAAACCGCGTAAATTCCTGTCGTGAAAGTGTTCCGTCATCATAGAAGAGGAAGAAATGTTGATTTTTAATTAGAGTCTGAATGTGTGTCTTCTATCTTGTCTATAATCCCTTTGGATTTTTTTCTCCCGTCAGTTAGTGTGGTATCTTTTGATTGAATGCAATGAGAGCGAGGGGTGGGATCAAAGGACAAAGAGGTAGTAGGTGTCAGGGACGTACAATTGAAGAGACGACCGCTTTTATTATACTGGACGAATGAGAAAGGGAAGTAGAGCGAATCTCATTGTGTTTAAAGATGGCCGACACATTGTCTCTTTTCTCTTGCATTTCAGATAATTGGATTTTTTTAACAAGCTGTTGAAGAGAGGTGAAAAAGGGTGGAACAGTTTATTCGAAAGGTTAGGAGGAAAGGATTGCGAGAAAATACTTTTACTCTTTATTTTATTGACAGCAGATAGATATCTGATGGGTTGACTAATAGCTTTCCAATAAGTTTGGAAGAAATATTTCATTTCCTTCCACACACACACACACATATATAGAATTATACTGCGAGTTTTGAATTGAAGCGGTTCTTCTCGCAGTAGCTGAGTTTCTTGCTTAAAAGATTCAGTTTACTTTTCCTTGCAGGAAATGAACATTTGTTTTAGTTAATATATTTTAAATAATAAATATTCCGATTTGAATCTGATAGGCAATTAATTTTATTGGTTGAAATACATGTGAAACGTAAAATCTAAATGTACTAAAGCTAGAAATATTCATTTCGGTGATACTCTATCAGATTTACATGATTTGACTTGTTTATAGCAGGACAAAGCAGGGTTATCATGAAACTGCTCGTTAAAAAAACTACTTACTCTATAGAAACTCATGCTGAATAAATAAATAAAATAATTTGCAGTAAAACAATATTTTGCTAAATATATCAGATGCATATACTTTATTACAGGACAATGATATGAAACTGAGATGATTTTCTTTTAACTTATTTTTAAGACTTCCACCAACTTCATATCAGTTCTCAAACTTTATATCTTATGTAAAATCAAAACGTTCAAAATTTCCAGTAAGATAGTATTATCTTACAGACATACAAATACCGAAATACGTAATACTGTACGCTGCACCTGCTTGAAAGAAATATTAAAAAAATCTTGTTTTTCACTTTTGTGAAAGGAGTTAAAGCAAGATAGAAGAGGCAGTTTAAAAGAAAATCTTTTGAGATGGAAGAGCATGTATAAATTTCACTTTTAGTAGAAAGCTGAGATAGAAAAAATACTGTGGCAGGAAACATTTGTCTAAGTGGGAAATCCTGAATTTTGTGAGTAATTTTGTTGAAGGAGTAAATGGATGAAATCCCAGTGTGGCTAAAAGCTAAACCAACAGGAAATAACAACCGATGAAGTTGCAAGTGGTCAAAGCTTAATCTTTTCCTTTTGTAGTAAGTGAGCTCTCTATGAAGAATAATGAAGTTAAAAGTTTTCCTAACCACTTAGAGAAGGATAGGGACAAAGAGAATAAATGAGAGATCGTGAATCATACGTGAATAAACTTAAAATCACACTTAATTAGAACAAATACAATACATCAAAGGGAAACAGACATTTTTGGAACATGAGTATCATTGTGTTGAAAGACATAAATGGTTCGATAACACTGCTGTTCACATTGATAATAAAGCTTTGTTCGCTTCCTGAATTATGGAGATAGATTCAGCTCTCTTGTATTGTGATTTGATATAATTGTTAAAGATTTATAACATCAGTATTTGGATGTTCAATATGATAGATGGTTGATATATATTTTAAAATTAAGGATACTATTCTTTGTTCAATATATAATTTGATTCTAGTTCATACATAATTCTCTGACAGGAAAAATTTGCTCATTAACAGAAAGAGAGTTACATGGTTACTATCAGTATTATACGTTCTAATATTTTTTTTATTATTTCAGTGTTAAAAGATTATGTTAACTGACTGTTCAAGTTTCATATCGGAAAAGTAAAATTTGCTGTCTTGCAATAGTTGCAAAGACAACTATCTGTATAAATATCACCTTAGTTACTGAGTTTTGCTTCTTGAAATGTACCACAATTTCCCTAAACTATTATATTACATGAAAATCAATTTTAAATTGAAAAATATACACGTGTTAATACAACCAAGAGAATCTAAACCCCAAAGATGATACTTTATGTTCGTCATATACTATACCTGCAACCTCCACAAAAGATGGGAAAATTTAATCTTTTTTCAGAGACAATATTAAGTGAGGGAGAAAGGAAAGTAATGTTGATTTCTTCCGAAGAAAAGAGAAAATTTCCAGCTGTTTTTCTACCATTTGGTGACCCCGCAATGCATTTGGTTTTAAAATAGAGGTCGGCTTACACTGTTTTGTCTTCCAGATATGAATATATGCATGATTCGTAAAAGAAATTCAAGTTGACTTTTTGCTGCTCCAAACCCATACCAAGGCCACGAAAAAAGTATGCGACAAAACAGGAAAATGCACTTCTGATCTGAAATTATTAAAAGTTGCGCATTTTTTCTGTGACTACTGAATGTCAGTTCAACACGGTCAAACGTAGGCAATTTTTTATGGAATAAAAAGCATCGTATTTCAATGGAGGTCGGATTTTATTACTTGAGATTTATTGTGGAATGAAAAAATAACAATCTGGTGTAATTTATGGGAGGATCTGTTCGGTTCAAATGAGGATGATGCAGTTGGAACTTTGGACGTCATGAAAGTGGAAACGAGAATTTATTTGTTCATTGACAGATATAATTGTAACGTTGAGTTCAACTTTCAAGTTTAACCTTTTTTGAAACTGAAGTGATTGCTATTTTGTTTTGAAGCATGTGGCTTTTGATACAGTGAAAACAAGTTTAGATTATTTGTTTGTGGTTTTGTAGGTTCAGTTGGTTATGACCGGTCAGAGTTATCCTCTCATTCTTTAGATGAATTTTTATTTTCTGGGTATTCTTGATTTTCATTATGAATATGAAGATTTTAAATGCACTAATCACTTAGATTTAATTGTGTAAAGTTAAAAATTAAATTGGGCTTTTATCTAAACTGATGGGTATATTGAATTGCTGGCTTGATTTCAACAATAAAATACTCAGAATTCATGACATACTCAAATTCCTATAGTGTAAATTTAGGGTTTATTGACAATACCATAAAAAACAGAAAAGAAACTTTAAAATTTGTTAAAGATTTTGCTGCCAACAGTGCCCTATAGTTACGGAATCTATATACCAGTATCTTTCTGAACTCTTATAAAACTTCTGTTTTATTTCTGTTATACTATATACTTATTGTTGTGAATAAAACTAACCATGTGAAAAATGTTGGATTGTAGATTACCTTGAGGATTTTAAATTTATTCAAAAGATCTTCTCTAAACCGTAGAACGGCAAATAAAGCTGCTTTACAATAAGCCCTGTGCTCTAGCTGTAGGTATTTTATTGACCATATAACTGTCTCGTACTTAACGTGCAGACTGTATACTCCTCTTCCCCACGTCCAACTGTGTATTTATTTGCAGCAGTAATCATAAATCTTTATTAAGGATTAAATAATTCACATTGTCTCGCTGTCTTATTGTTTTGTGGTCCACAGCTCCAGGCAGTTGATAGCGTGCATGACACAGGGAAATGGGCAATATATACTTTTCTGGAATACTATACATGTGTAATATTTATTTCTTCCATATCATACAATTTTTCTATGGTAGGGTTAGTAGTGGTAAAATATGAAACTTCTGTTTTGGTTTTGGTCTTCTTGATATAGAAACTTTTATGTATAAAAAGGAATAAAATATTAATTACCAAGTTTATATGAATAATAATCAATATATTGTTGAATGTTGTTTACATTTTTAATTAACGTTAAACGACAATGAAGTAGTCGACCATGTATTCTTAAACAGTACTGAGTTTTCAACTTTTTATCTTATGGTAACGTTTGTCAGAAATGTTGTCTTCTTTTAAAATGATATCCATGAAAACATCTAACGTATTTAACGGCTGGTTGGAACTGTCAGGTTATTCGAATTATATAATTATCACTTTCTTGAGATGAATGTGCTATATCAGTGTTCAAAATTACCTATTGTCCTAAGACAACTAACTCATTCAAAAGACAACCAATTTCGAAAATAAGGCAACTAATTCTTGCCATACAGTATCAAAACATGAATATTTCGTTTGTTTTATAGATGTAATACATCATTATCGAAGCCTTTTTTCCGGCTCTCTAATATCTCGTTATCCGAGAATTTTCTCGACGGAGGTAATATTTCATTTTCGGAGCGTTTCTTCCGATTTCTTTGCTGTCGAAATACTTTGTTTCGGGGTATATTCCGATAGTGTAATAATTCGTTTTAAGCGGATTATTCGCGACATATATTGAGACTCTTTCGGAGCCGTAATAGTTCTTTTTCGGAGACTTTTTCGCGAACTTCACAGAATCGTTTTCAAGTCGGCAAATTTTCTGTGTCTTATGAATTTTATTATAATAAATTAATAACAGACAATTTTAGAAGAGTTGTTCAAGGATGTAATAAATTATTTTTGAAGTTATGTTGTTAAGAAATATTTTTGGCGATTTTAGCTGACTGCAGATTTTTTAGTAATATCAGTACTCATTAAAATTTATTTTGACACAAAAATATGCTACTGAATTTTATTAAAACATGAACAATAGAGTCTAGACTGTAATTTCAATGGGCATCTTTTTAAAGGAATCACAGTAGAGAACAAATGCTTTCTTCGAAGGACAAGTAAAATATCTGATGTACTTGTCCTGAGGACAACTGAAAAATAATGCAAGATTCTAACACTGTGCTATTGTTATTTATCAGAGTATTTCTCTCAATAATAATAATAATAATAATAATAGTTTATTGTCTCAAAGTATAATACAGATTCAATTGGATCCACAGCTTAAAAACTCTTAAATGTGCCAATAATCACAACCTTTTTTTAACACTTTACTGAATATCACAAATAATATTTTCCATCTATCCCTGTATGCTTTAGTTGAAATGTAATTCTGTTTACTAAATCCGCTTCCATGATTATTAAATATTTCATTCCACACGTTATTGATCAATTCATCCCATATGCTGGAAGATATTTTTAATAACGTGATTGCAAAAATGCAAAAATTGTTGCTACCCTAGCATCATTATTTCACAAATATTATATGCTGTGTAAAATTGCATGTTCATTTTTGATGTTGTTCTTATTTTGTAACATAGCAAATTAACACTAATTGAATTCATTAATCAATTCAATAACCGTGTTAGTTTCGTCATAGAGAGATGCTGACATCATGCACGTTTGAAGCACAACTGGTATAATGTAGTATATTACAGGATCCAAATTGAAAATCAATTGATGTACATTTCGCACAAGAAGTAATAAATATGTAACGTACTGCCTTCAGTGACACATTGCTTTCATCTTTAAATAATTGAAATAAAATACTGTGAAAGTTGTCGAATTTATCTACATGGATAGAAGGAAAAACTTTTTCTTAAATACTTTTTAAAACTTTACTTTTGAAACTTCTTTGCTGATAAATGATAGCTGAACTTCTTAACTTTAACAAAACAGCACTTCCCATTCAAATTGGCTCTTCGTCAAACTTCCAGATGGAAAAATCGACTTTGATCCGTTTTTAATTACAACCTTCTCTCCACAGTCATTTGTTAAAACACGTTTGCAAATTTATACTTTTTGGGATTTCCTTTGTTTTAGAGTTGCCCACAGTGTAGAGGAATAAAATCTTGAAGGTAATCTTAGATGGCAGATTCTTCTGTTCTTTATTTTGAGTTTCGTAGATTAGGTAAGGTAACAATATAGTAATAATAATGAGCAATATTTTAGGTTTAAAAGAACTTCATTATAACCCTCACATGTCACTTGAATCAATAATTCAATTATTATTCTAACTTTGATCGTGTACAAAAAATATTCAGATTGGAATAGTTTATAAAGAAGAAGTGACAAATTTTCTGTGTACATGAAAGTCAAAACTAGCTAAAAAAGTGTATACACTAATATTAAACATTAATACATAATTAAATATCATTCTTTGTGAAATGAAAGCCCACCTCTGATTATATATTTCTACTGTAGTAAAATAAATGAACATTCGATTCAGCATTAGACTTTTTTTCATGACTTGACATTTCTCTCACTGTCATCGGCACATCAATAACGTAAATGTATAAATGCAAAGTTTGTTTTCAACTCAAGCTCAGACTCAGATATTTAATTTATCACTTTTTACTCTTTTTCAAATTCAATAAAAGGTTTGAACTATTTCCTCTCTCTTTTTTTTTCGACGTCACCATATTTCCATTAATCCCTGGACATTGAATTAATATTTCATTATTCATTTCTAGACGAAGTGAATAGATGAGGCTATTTTTATTCCAAATATATATACTCAATGACTATAACTGCTGGTAGTTGCAGATTATTTCAGAGTTTGACAGTGGACATGATGCAAAATGATCTTTACGTTTTCTATATGATGAAAAAAATGAGAGAGAATGATGCAAACGTTTTATCTCTGATTTTTTGAGCGGTTGGTGGTAGGTGTTTTACAAAGAGAGAAATGGAGCTTTGATTTTTAGTTTTTATATTCTCTCTGAACTAATATTTGAATATGTAAAGAAGGGACTGTGGAGCGTCACGTTTGTTAGTTTCTAATTGAAAAAATATTTTAGTTTTGTCAGTAATAGTTAGATTTATATTATTCATTCTTTTAACAAACTCTGTCCATTAGTGTGATATAAAATGGATAACGTTTGGTTTGGTTTGGTACCAATTTATAAATTGTTAATAACATATTTTCAGATAATTCTTTTATGTCATATTTATTTATTTTTCTCTTTTGATTATTATTTTTCTTTATTACTTAATGTTCGTGATTCGCTATGTCAAAATTATGATCGTAAATCGGTATTAAATTGCACGCCGTGAAACAGTGTATTCGACATATTGTGTAACTACTTGTTTGACAAATTATTTACAAGAACTAAACCTATAGAAACATACTTGTCTCTGACTGATATCAGTTCCTCAGTTAAAAATCATTCCAGTATTACAAAGTGTAAACTGTGTACTGTTTATTTATGAATAATAAATTGCTGAATATGAAAAAAATAGATTACATTGAACAAAAACTACTGTACTTGATAAATATATTACTCTGAAACTTTGCTTGTATTTGATTAAATTTATCATGAAAAGATCAGATCTGTAATTTTATCCATTTTATTCATGTGCAAACCCTTGAACAAGTTATGGGGGGGGGGACTTTCCAGTAATTTTATATCTGTAATAACATCAAACAAAACGTAATAATGAAGACTGGAAAGGAAGTAAGGAACAAATAAATAGCATACAGTACAACTATTATAGAAGTGGTTCAGGTTTAGTGCTACGACACTTATTGACTGGTGTGCTGGAAATTTCGATTCAAATCCGATGTGGAGCTGTATTTCTTTCCTTCTCACATTCCTTCAGAAATATACCTTGGATACACCCAATTTCTTAAGAAAAAATCACCAAGACACTTTTTTGGGTAATTTGTACAAATTCTCTTCAACCATAGTAATATATTACACTCTTCAGCATATTTAGCATTGTATACTCTATACATAAAAATAACGAAGACATTATCCACTGTAACCACTGTGTTATTCCACGTTGTATTACCACTATAAGGAAGCACCCTTTTCAGCTCCAATATTCACATATAGCCTTAAAAAGTGTTGAATTATTTCTCGTCATGTTTTGAATGTGGTTTTTATTGAGGTTTTGAGTATAGAGTTGATGCGTTCATCTGTATTCCACAATGGTACGTCAAGGATCGCACGATTGCTCTTATGTCTGTCCTATCCTCTTGCTTTCATAAAATACATTTAATTTGGGTATACCGACAGTAAACTGATATATGTACACTGAGTGTAGGAATAGTTATAGCTAGGTTACCTCTGGAATTTTTATGAAGTGTGTGAATGAAAAGAGTTTGTTTTTGTTTTTTGTTCTTTTTTATTATACTGTTCAGTATTTTGTGTGTATTCATGTTTCTATAACTACAGTGTTTTATTTCAGTATTATTTGCTCAGTATATTGAAACATTCAAATGTTGTGTAACATGAAACAAATACTTTGTAATATAAAATTGAAATAAATTATTTCCCATACACGATAATTTAACTTCGCTATTATGTGAATGCCATAATTTACAGCATGTTATATTAGTGGGATGGTAGATATTTCTATCTCTGATGGTGGTATATTTATAATAATTAGTAAGCAGTTACAACAAATGAACTGCACTTTATTTCATAAATTGTACAGTTTTATGTGAGCTCATGATTTAAAGTGGTGCTGAGAGTGGATTACAGAAAAAATTAATAGCATAAAATTGTATGATATCAAATAACACAATAGTACTATATTACTGCTGTAGTTTAAAATGTTTCTTATCTTGCAAAAAAATTAATTTAAAGTAAAAGGATTAATGTTATAAGAGAAAATACTTTAACTGAAAGATTATACAAAAATCGTTACATTTTCATGCTCATTATTGTATACAGTTAAATATTTTTAATTTCTGCTTCTTATGAGCTTTGTTGAAAGAAAGCTTACAATCTTCTCGATTAGTATCAGTCACACAACATTGTCAGTATTCGTTAAATAGTTTCTTGCATAACTTCCGGTGTATAATACGATGTGCAAATATTACATTAGTTTCTTTTTACACAGAAATGTAGCAAATCTGTTTTGTGTATTAAAACCTTCTATGGTATAAAATAGTCGTATTTTCTCATCTAAAAAATATCAGACATTATCTTTCCTAAAAGTAGGAAACATGAATTTCACAGTAATACTTAAAGTGCAGAATTAAATTCACCTTAATAATACATCGTAGTCATAACACTTGTATCTTAATCCATTATTTGAGGGTGCAAAACAATCTCTTGTAATAAGTTTGAACTATGCATATAAAGTTTCTAGGGATAAAGAGAAGAGCTTTAGTTGTTTGGAATTAGCAGTTGTTTGAAATTACCTAGGGGTCAAACAAGTCTCTCATCAAGGGATGAATATAATATGTGTGTTTATGTGAGGAAAGGAGACTATCAGTATACTAATAATGACACTTAGGGATTCAGTATGATAGTGTGTTATATACAGTTTGAGATGTTACATGTACATTGTACAAGTTACCATCATGATGCACAATATTGTGAAATATCAAGAGTCAGAATATATTCAGTAGTAATGGCAAAGTTGTTCTGTATTTGAATGAAATTAAAGATGAATAATAAATTTGAAATTGAATTAGGACAAATATATTTATTGAATGCAAAAAAGTTGAAAAGTAGGTGTTGAAAAAAGGTCTCACTTATGTTGTATCAACTAAGATTTTTGCTTTGAAGTACTGATTGGCCAGCGTTGAAAAAATGAACACTTGGAAATCAAAGAAAATTACTGCATTTACCATAGGATCGTAAAGATTTTGTTTAAAACTCACAAAAAGACGTTAAGCTGGAGAAAAACAATATTAATTTAAATAGTTTAAAATTTATTACATATTTAATTACACATCCTGACAACAATGAGATGAAACAACTTGAATGTTGTGATGGATCTGAATGACATAGCAATAAGAAAAAGAAAAAGTATTCATCATCTGATGTTATCTAATAAAATAATGATGGAAATGTTGTAACTAAATACACATAAATTATTATCACCCACTGCCACCGAGTATACCACGTAGAAAATACTTAGATATTTAGGTAATTAAAACTCACGTTGATCAAACGCTATCGTTAATTAAAATTTTGTCGAAAAATAATTTTATATAAACAACGAAATATACAATTTTAATATTGAACTCTATTTCCAGCTTCTATGTGGAGATTTCTATCTCTCCCTACAGAATATCTCTCTGCTTCATTCCCTGTCAACGGGACATGGATTGAATTTCTGTCAAATATTTGTCACGTATCCTCGAGGGTATGCTTCAGTGTATTTTGGTGGAAATTATAATCATTGCTGGAGAGGTTGCAATTTACTAGTACATACCAAAGAAAGAAGTGTGCAAAACGTATACTTACTGTATTGTTGAAAAGGTATATTTTTAATTTAATATTTTACGAAGGTTTTCTTAGTAGTTTATTAAATTTCTGAAGTTGACATATGTAATGGAACTTTGATTGATCTTAAAATAAAATTTTATTTTTATCCTGTGTAATTTTTACTATGTTTTATAATAATTATATGCTTTCAATGTTTATATTAATATTGATCTAAGTGCTGATACATTTGCACTATCTGTTTTATATTTCGCACTATGAAATTAAGTTTTGTATTAATATCGTTGGTAAATATTAAGAAATATGTTAACAACATGATTTGTAAATTGATGAACTTCTATTCTGAAGCGTTATAAATATTATAAAACATGGTAATTTTAATGTGAAAGCAGCTTGAATTATGATACAAACTTCTCACGATTTTACCACAAAGTTATTTATATTGATGCTATTGTTAGCTTTCCAGTAAGTTAACATTTTATACATTTCAGCATGAAAGATTTGGATCTGTTAGTAAATATAAACGATATTATTCTATATAGTCAAAGTTTAATGTTAGCTTACTTGATCCATACTGATATTCATTTACGTAGTTGACTCGAAATCAGGTTTATAATCGGATAAGTCTTTTTTTACTTAATTTTTATTCACCTATCTCCAAAATAATGTCATAAAGTGTTATAGTGAAATTACAAATTCTTTTTTATACCACTAATTATCCGTTACAAGATGTTTTAGTGTAGTGTTTATGAAGCCAAAGTAATTAAAATATTTTATTGCAACGAAACATTGTGAATGTAAGTAGTGAAAAAGTAAGTTTTGAAGTATGAGAGTGACTCCTACTTTGAAATGAAAGAGGGAATGGGTATTTGGAAGTGGACCCGCATAATGTACCTAACCACAAATAAGGACTTGCTCTTTTATGTACCAAAGGAGTGTTTGCAACTCTAATTTAGAAGGGTGATAACATTCACGTAGTACAAAGAGGAAAAAAAGAACTTCAACACTCATTATTACTAAACACAAAGTGGGTTATATAGAGAACTCATTTCGACACGTAATATTATATACAGTACTGTTACTATAACTATACAGTAGAACTCTTCAGGACTCTGTGGTGTATATTGGGGTTCATGGAATACATACATACTATATTAAGCTGTTATGTTCACAAAGTATGAGTATATAGGGGGTTATTTCCATGTAATAGTGGAGGTTATGAATAAAATTATGTTGCTTTTACCATGTCATGGGAAAATGCTATCATGATTTGTAATTTTGGGATATAGACAGATTATAAAGTACGCTCTATATGTTAGTTTTTAATTTCAATTGGCAGTTATATAAAACTAGAAGCATGTAGTCACCATCATTGTATGGTTGATATTCTACTTACAGTGGAGGAGGATGGGTGGTACAAGCCCTCTACTGTTCAAAACATGCAGGGATAACCAGAAACTGTAATTAGTTAACTCGTATTATATATGTAATACGAAAATGAAATATATTTTGATTGATAAGAAATTAGACAGAATATGAAACTGATCTAGAGTCTTATAAGATCTGAGAAGCTTATTTCTGTTCATGGCAGGTCGAGTATTTTTTTTCCTGTTGAATTTTGATATCATTCACGATAGCCCAATAATATTTGAATGAAAATACATGAGTTTCGTGGAAACTTGCATGGCTCCTTCAATAGTACAATGCGTAATATGAAATGTACTGCAGAATTTTCTCAGTAGTTTCTTTTGTTATATATAAATTCGCTTCTACATTTCTTCGTCTCTCGTCGTGCATATCTCAATACCTCTCTCTTATTTCAAGTAATAAACTTCTAAAAATATATAATACTATATATGAATTTCTGTTCCTACGCCAAGAACTTTTGTTCGTATAATATTCTTTGTTCAGAACTGATATTTTCACTGTTTGAAAGTACAGATTAGTATGCAGTTTTGGCAAATAAATGGATGCAGTGTGTATCTTTAATTCAATGTGCTATAGATTGTGTATAGTAGTGAATGCACCTAAGTCATTATTTTGTACATGTGCGCTAGTTCCAATTCTCATTAGGGACTTGGCATGGCGCCGAGGTCGTACTGTGTATACGTTGATACTATCTTTGGGGACTATGGAATATAATGGAACACAGCGACTCTTTAGGAATACTAATTTAACCACTTACAAATATACCATTTTATTTCTATTCGAAAAAATTTGGACATCGGGAATGCATTTTAGAATGTTTCGGTTTATTGGGGAGGAAATGTAAATATTTCGGTAGTGTACTGTAGATTGTATTCAATGATATTGTCTATTTTCTCGCGAAAGTAATGTGAAGCAATGTAATATTAAAGTATTTTTGGTGGCACTCTGATTGTGGAGCAATATATAATGATGATTAAAGTATTTGATTGTGCACTTTGATGCAATGTTTTTCAGATGATTATTTTTTTAAAATATGTTATTACATGACTTCCTCTTCAGTGATATTCATATGGTTGAGTTATGCTTTTTTCATTGTAGGGATTTTTATAACATTACTATGAAGTTTCTATGTATAACAAAGACAAAATGTTTCATTAAGTTTGTTTATTCTAATATCAATAAATAGTTTAAGCTCGCAGGTCTATGATTCATAATCATTAACAATTCATATTCAATTCTAATATAAAACAATTTTTTCAGATGTCTCTATTATAAAATCATGCCAAATGCTATACTATAGTTTTCCTGTAGATTACACACAATCCACTTTCATATGAGTTCAAGCAAAGGACACGGCATAACACGTCACAGTATGAGGTCTATATTCATTTTCACAATTAACAATAGATTCATTATACCTTACTTTTTCTTTTGTAATATTCTACAGTCAATAACTAACTTCTTTGAAAACATTTCGCAAAAGCACTTGAAAATGACCTAAAATTTGAACCCATTTCTGTTTGAGTTTCTTGAACTTTTGAAGCACCCTCGTTTGAAAGAGTGAGAAGAGAGAGGGAAAAGGTCGGAGACAAAAGGAAATGTATCTTCTACAGTATATATCGACGGTGCACCGTTTATTCACATTTTCTATGTTATTTTCCTCCCACTTGAAAAATTATAGTGAAGTAAAAGAGAAGAAATGATATGGAAAGACGAAATGTCTACTTGTACCAATGGTCCTTCATACCATAGTCAAATGACCCATGGGAAAAATTGATGAAAGTAAAGCTCATCTGTGGGGAATAATTAAGTACGTTTTAGAACTTCCAAAGGGGGGTAGGAGGGATAAGATAGAAAAGCTTAGTCGAGAACGATGCTGCTTTGATTACAAATGTAGAAGTGATAGTTGAAATTGCTCTACTAATTTACTCAATATTTACGAGAGTGTTTACTTGTGAGAATAAGATAGAGTGGAGAACATTATGGTTCACTACGGAGAAGGGACGTGAAATTACTGTAGTAGTTAAAGCAAGACGACATTTAGGTAGTATAGGACAGTACTATTCTCATAAAATGATCATATTTGCACCATATTTTAAATTACAAGTGTCGAAGACATGCAAATATCAAATCAAGTGTTATGTTGTTACATAAAACAACAAGTGATTAAGTTCCCTAACAGTATAGACTTGAACCCAACAATCTGTTAGTTTAATATTTTTGACATACACGAATTGGAAACTGTCCCCACCTATCCAGGAAGTAATATTAAAAATTTAGTAGACTAGTAATAAACACGAAACAACTTCGTCAAATGTATTAAGCTATTTTAATTATCATATTCAAATTCTCCGTGTAGTAGAAAATAACTTTTTTATGGAAGAAATCCCTTCAACGATGTATTTTGAATAATATTTATTCAATTTTATTGATAATTTTGTTACTATTTACAGATTCCATATTTTTTGTGCTGTCGTAAATTATTATGCGATGTGCAAGTGTGATTATCTGCGTGTTTATTAATTTTTATACGCCATAAAGTTGATACTTTCTTATGTCGAATCGATTGCTCCCTAAGCTTGCAGAAAAGGTTTTATTGCGTATATGTAGTAAGATTTTATGATACAATTATATTAAGTTCCACATAATATTATTGTAATTACTTCTATTGCCAAAGAGAGTAAAGATTGTATCTATTCTGTAAGAGTGTGCAATATGTTTCAGTATACAATAGCTGAACTAAACTTCTTTTTTGTAGTATGTTGAGTGCACATTCAGATATTATTCTTAGTGAATTTTCATTTATATATATATATCTTTGGCACATATTATGTTCAGCATAAAATGTAAAAACTATTTTTCGTCATGTAATATATAAAGATTTCTGCTTGGTCATTTTCAGTAACAGATCATTATGATAGCTCCAGTATTTAAATTTTATAAGCCTCATCCGTTTTCGTATACATCTCAAACTATAGTTCCGAAAAGTTATTCATCATGCCTTATTTAAACTTCAACTTTGTTAAAGAAAATAATGCAACATGTCATACGAAGCAGAAACGCTTTTAGTTACTTTTATTAATGCATTTCTGCCTTGCTACAAACTTTGTTGAGATTAATCGTTCCTCGTGTTGGAAAATCAACAACCTCACTGATTTTGTCTTCATTATGACAAGGATTATGAAACAAGAAAATCACTAGTAATTAGAAGGCAACAATTTTGAAGAAGTTTCATATAGCTTTGTTATGCAGTTTTACAAGGAGGTTGGTGTAGAAGGCATATTTCAATGCAGTAGAAGTATTAAAAAGATTGTACAAATACGATTGATATATTTGTGCCACATATTATATATTTATACATTCTTTTAAGTGAATTATTGCTTCATTGTGTATTTCAGTAAAACATAATTGTTCCACATATGTCTTTGTTTTATGAGTAATTTTTGAAGATTGTGTTTAATAAGAAACATTCGTTAATTTTGTCATTATTAAACACAGTGCATGCCTGTTCATATACAATTACACATTAATTACGATATACAAAGTGCATATAATTCAAGATTATTTTCAGAAGGCATCAAAGACTGTAGATCATTGTAGATTTTCAATGATACTGTGATATAAAGCATATTTGTATAAAGAAACAAAAAAATATGTATTTTAGTAGCAAAATAGAATCATTTTTATACTTCAAAATACTGAAAATATATTGGAAATCCAGAATATTGACAAGAGCAGAACAACTTATTTTTACGTTGATCTATCTCTGAATGGTACCGTAAGGTCCCATCCTATTGAAAAAATGTTGAAAAGTTGAACCCACAGTAGTACTTTTCCTATCCACATATATAAGAAAGGAGTTGACTGGAACTGCACTTGAAAACTTTTTGTAGTGAATGGAGCAAATAGTTGAAAGAGGATATTGTGCGACATCAAAGAGTAGGCCTCACTTAGCTTTCCACGTGGTTAGTATTATCCATCCAACTCAAAGGAATTGTTGAAGGGAAGTCATCTGTAGCAGTACGCTTCTTTTTATCCTGGTTCCGACACTGAAGGGGAATTTCGCTTCATCTGTACTACTACTGGGAGAGAAAAAAAGTGAGAAGAATACATGCTTTCCTTGGCAAGGTGCCATTACTAGCTTTAAAAAATTATCTTTAACTGGAGAATGAAGTATAACACACTAATTCATACCATGGTTTCAGTTACAGGTGTGTTCAGTTTTATCATTGTTCTAGGGGATGATTGTTTTTGTCTTTTGTTCTAGATGTTTGCGTAGGCATATTAGAGAAATGTATGTTTATTGCATTTGAAGATTAGTATAAGTTAGTGTTTATTTATTTGGTTTAATAGTAGTGATATATCGATTGCCTTTCAATATAAGAACAAAGAATAAATTATCCTATTTGTTAAGACTGATGCTGGGACTTGAAAATGTGACACAATGTGGTGATAAATATAAGATCCTGTTTCATGAACCTCACGAATCCAAACACAATTTAGAATTTCAAAATCTTGAAATAATAATAATAATAGCGGTCGTGTATGTATTTCATGTTCTCTTTCAATAGAGAGAGAGTTGATTATTTTAAGCTTCTTATAGTTTACTAAATGCTAGAATGTATAATATACTGTATATTTAATCAGAGTTACACTATGAAGTTCGAACCCAAAAGGTTTTGCACTCTAAATTCTCGGCACTCTTTATACTATAAATATGAAAGTTTACGCTGATACATAACTACAGAGATAGATGAGATACTAATGTAGAGAAATACTTTTGTTATAAGCTAAATACAACTATTTCTCCCTTTTTTCCTTTTTTTTGCATGGGAGAACGTTATTTTGCTAACTTTATTCATTTCAAAGAAGAGCAAATAACTTATTTTGAAACTTTCTGTGATATAGTAAGAAAACACTTTAAAATAATTAAGATTCTTTCGCTTTCACTTAATTTTATTTGCTTAATGCTTACTCACGAAGTGCCAATAATGCGTTCGTGAAGGATGCAATTGAATTTCCATATAGCACTCTCTGAACGATTCACAGATCTCTTCAATTCATAAGATTCTGTAACACTAGAAGAATTTCATTCAAATGACCTATCTCTTGGGTTCATTCTTAATTCAAATCTACAAGAGATCGTTGCTCTGAAATCTTTCTATTTTTTCCGTCTCTAAGATTTCTTCTTGTAAGGTACTGTAGGATACGGAGCCTTTTTGAAGAAAGCACGGAAAAGGAATTTAGATTTGCAAATATGAAGGAAAGGAGGAATTGTGGGGATAATTTTCTTGTGAAGCATTAAGAATAATCCATCAAATCCATTCCGTTTGAATATCACATTTTGTGCTACCTTCTCCCTGCTCCTACTTCTTTCAGTGAAAATGTGTTTTTCTAATCCTGCTGACGTTTCGTTAAATCTGCTGTGATTTACGGAATGTCAGAAGTTAACCGACAACTCAAACAGATCTTGATTTATTGCAAATAGCCTTATACCTTACCAAATGCACGATGTGCTTTTTTTACTCGTGAAATAAGATGGAAGAAAATTGAAGTTTCCCCTTACAATCAACGTATTTATGATTATACCAGTAAGAATGGGTTCATAAATACATGTCACTCAGCATACTCAATGTAAAGACATCTTTGAAAGTCTTTCTTAATGCTAGTATCTTATAATATCATCGCTCAAACCATTTTCAACTGAACGGGGCAATTTTTCAAATGCGGGAACCAAAAATGAGACAAATAAAATTTTTGTGTCCCTCACGTAGTATTTTTGTTTTTAACAGTCGTCTTAGTTGTTTGTTCAGCACTTTTAAGATGATAAATCGGTCGGAGATGCAACCTGTCACTACACATCATTTATGTTTAATTTTATTTTAATTCAGACATCAGAGGTTAAGGGGAAATTATTAATTTTGACTAATTGCTTTCACTGGAACAAGACCATATAAGTTCTGTATCTGTGACTGAAACAAAAATCCTCGTAAGTAAAATGAACAAATAATCTCGATAAATAACTATCGATCTAATGTACATCAATCAAAGTTTATCCTGTTCAAATGCACGTGCAAGTAATACAGTCTTCTTCTGAAGCTGTAAATCCATGTGTACAGAAAACATGAATGTGTCTTTTCTCAGAACTAAAAGTTTAATTTGCATAAAAGCAATCCTTCTAGGAGTGACATGGACCCTCTTCTCTTTCCCTGATTGTACTTGTTTGATGATCTTTTGTAGAGCTGAAAGCAGATTGATTCTAAGGAAGGAAGACAGACTTCCGTGTCATTCTGTGTCTCGTCTACTTGGAAAAAAATTCCATAACATGATTTCCGCAAGGGAATTGGGAAAAGGTCTATCTGAGTGACCATGCGCTCTCTTAACTGCATCTAAGAAAGACTTGGAATCAATTGAAAAGGAAACCTAACATGGTTTGCCCATCTCTTTTCAACTGCTGACCTCAGGCAAAACAAGAGAAATAGATCGCACTGCTCAACAAAATGTTTGTTCTCCTTTAGTGCTTGGTAATCTGCACTTTATGGGTAAACTGTTGTTGTGATCTTTCATTTGGGAAATACTAAACGTATGGAGAATGAGCTAGGGTCGGTGGATGGGGAAAAAATCTTTGACAGTGATGAATGTTCCGGCACTTAGTAATCAATCCAGTTCGATGTAATCTCATAGTTGTTTCAATTAGCACTGGATAGAAGCATTCGACTAGAAAACCTAGTGTGAATTATAATGAGATTTTTTTTCACTTTAAGTAGTATTATTGGTTTTATCAAGATGAGACAATGGCGCTTGTATGGAAGGTTGATAAAGCAGAAAGCTTTGGATTATTTAGTTTCATAATTTGGATTTGAAGCAATAATTTTTAATGTTTCCTTTTTATGTGATTAGCTATCGCGAAACAGTGTAGTTGCACAGTTTAATGTTTTCGGTGATAATTTAGATAATTTACTTGGAATAAATATATATATTTGCACTTTTTTCATTGACTTCGTCGAAAGGAATTTTAATATTAAACTTTCAGTAAATAAGTTTAAAAAAAGCTAGAAGTTTTCCAATTAATGTAGTGACAACGGTATTCTCAGTAATATATAATACGGTATATATATTTTTCTTTTTCTATTCGAAACTCCAAGTTTTCGGTGAAACGTAATTACAATATATTATATTAGACCATTTAGATTATGGGAAAATAATTTTTAATGATGTAAGTTGTAAAGGTATTTAAATTACATTAGGAGTATAGAATGGGAAAGCACGATAAGTTTATATTACAGTTTCATGGAGGTTAATATAATCGAAATATGCACACAGAAATATCATTTTTAGTGAAAATAACATCTTAATTGAATTGTATGTCACCTCAATTTTTCTTTCATCTCGTCTTCCTGAAATGTCATTGCGTTATAATATTAGACTTTTCCATGTTTCCTTCATTTAAATTTCTCTTTTGAGAAGGATTCAACTTATATATTAATCATAACATGTTAACTGCAGAAATGCGAAACTTCCTAATCAGTGCGTTTGTGTGTACCGAAATCTATTAAACATTTATTTCTTTTTAATTATTTGTCATCTCTGTATGAAATATTTGTTACTTCCCGCAGTGTCGCAGATGGGTTACTTCAGCAACATTTAATGTGATATTTATGACTACCTATGCTGATATTACCTTTCTATACTTTTTTAAAATAAATAAGTCAAATATTGTAAAATGTAAATTTTTATATAACTAATAAGCTACTTGAGATGTGAGAAATTTATCATCAAAAACAGTAAAGCTTTCAGTTTATAACATAGTTAGGGTAGTGATATGAATCTATCAGACAGCCAAATATTTTCAACTTTACAGTGTACATTTGACAACTAAAATATCGTATTTAAATTGTTGAGTTGACTGCCTTCATCTATTCCTCCTTAAAAATTATTCCGTTCCAAATTTCCTTATCCCTCTTTTCTTTAAGGAATTGAAGAAATGGATTTTTGTAGTAAAAACGCTTTGTAGTTGAAATTACTGGAATACCTATATAAACTTTATGTTGCTTAGGGTGAAAGTGGGGTTCTTATTTGAAATGGTTGACTGCTGCTACTTAAAAGATATTTCTCAAAAGAAACCGACGAATGTGTTTGGAGACAAAATTGAATTTGGAACCTTGAGTATACTTTGCAAAAAGCTTCTTGTCTATATACTGCTGTAAAGTATATAGCTTCGTTCTAGGGAACATAATGCACGAGAACTCACTTGAATTTGCTTGAGAGCTTTCACTTACGAGAGAAAAATGAAGCATGACAAATTCTTGTTATCAAGTTTTCTTCATCAAGAAAAGTTTCTACTGTTCGTGATTCAACGACAGAATATTTATGAGAGTTTTTCCGTCTATTCAATTTACTTAATCGTGTTGCAAAATATAACTTTCTATTCTCCATCTCTTTTTACTGGCATGAATTCAAATTTACCCACTTCCCTTATCAGTAAACTTCCATTTGACGTATCATACTAACTATAAACATGGAATTACGAAATGCAGTAATCCGTTTGTTTATATTAAGTTCCTTTTGTTCCATATAAATTCGGGGGTTGGAATCCTCGAAATGCAAAGGAAATATTTCTGAAGATATAGCACAAACGAAATCATAAGAGATAAGATTTTTAGGAGTTGCCTCGAAGGTAGAAATAACTTCTTGGATGTCATGTCTTTCCTCCTTCTCTCTTTCTCTCAGTGGAAGAGCAAAGATTTGAACGGTTGGAGTATCAGATATAGTCCTTGTCGATCAGCAGGCGACTAATACGTGCTTTTAGATATTTGGAGGCTTAGCTCCTCTTTACTGCTCCCAATCCCTATTCAACAGCGTTCTTGTACCTCAAGCCAGCTAAACGAACTTCCAAGAGCGACTCAATTTTGTTTCAACCCCTGGGGTAATTTGGTAGTCATAAGTCGTTAGAAGCGCTGCTTTGCAACTGAATCCTGTGAAATTTGACAAAGGTTTGAGTCATTTATGCAAAACATACTTGGAAGTGAGATGGAAGGCTAGGCGAAGAAGTAGAAAAGGATTTTTTTGTCTGTATGTTATTTGTACCCTTTGAGGGTCATTTATTTTACCAAGAAACGAACATAACAAACTTCTTTATTGGTGCTCCTTGCCATAAAAGATTGAAGGGAACATGAAAAATACATTTCGGAGTTTGAAATGGTAGTAAAATTTATATGTATAAAAATGGAAGGAATGGTATTGTTATATTTTATTGGTAACCGTCTTCAAGATTAATATGAAATTATTTTCATGGTAAGCAATTAAAAGTTAAGTTAAATAAACAGACTAAACTACTCTTTTAATACTTCACTGCTGTTCTATGACTGAGTGAAAATTATAATTGCAGTATAACACAATTAATACATTTTGTGTATTTTGAAACATATCATAATGCTGATGTTCTTAATAATTATTGTAGAGTACGAAAGTAAAATGTCATGTATATGTTTATTTTATAATAATTCAATGGAAATAAATTGGACTAAAACTAATATCTGTTCCTTTCTCTTTGTAGGTAAGCCATGCAATAACAACCCATACAAACCACATATGCATAGTAAAACTCTTTTGCATATCCTAAAACGAAGGTAAGACTTCATTTCCATACTATACCCTAAACTAAACTATCAAACACTACAAAAAACAGAGCAAGTACCGTATGCTAATACCCTGACGCCACTACGATATTGCCTGCAGCAGCGTTTTTTTTTTCTGCAGTATCCTCCCGCAAACATTTACGTTCACCATTCTGTCTCTTATTGGAGTGTGAAATAGTCTCTTTTTTGACCCTTTGATTAGCAATGTCACATTAATTCTTCTCGATGGAGATGAAAGGGATACTGAAGCGGTCAAATGTCAGACGATTGCATTTCCCTTCTCTATATATCCCTCGTTGGCCGGAGTGGTGCGTTTTCCATATACATCGAATTCCACTAGAGAAAAAGTAATGGTACCTCGTGGAAAGCGTGTATTGGAAAATGTGCTTCACATACCATTAATTTTTGTTGTTTTGGATTGTGTGTGTGTATGGTTTGATGTGAGGAGTAGTAGTGACTCTCGTTGTGGTCAGTTTACTGGTTCTGTGTTGGGCTTCACAGATGACGCGTTGGTTGCATATGACGAAGGGGTATAGGTGCATGCGAGTTTCGGTGAGTTTGTTGGTTGGGGAAAACATAATCTGTTCGAGTTTAAGGATAGAGCTTCGTAATGGAAAAAAATTCTGTATTATAGTTTCAGAAGTATTTTTTTTTTAATAAAATGTTCAGATTGGTTACTTTCTCTTCAATTTTTCAGGTTTTTTTCTGTAAATTTAACCTTTTGCAATAAAGAAATTGCGAAACTCGAAAAGGTGTAGCGTTAAAATTTAAATTAGATTTACTCTGCTCGGAAAGTAATGGTATCTTACAGAATTACATGGTATTAATAACACAAAAACTGTATTATACGTTCCCGTTATCCTCACTAATAGTAATATTTTTTTTATATATAATTATGTTATTTACCTTTTAATATCTATCAGGATTAAATGTTACATTTTCACAAGTTATGAATGTACAAAGGAATGTCAGAGTTTTGTTGAAAACTGACTTGTTAAATTTTAATATTCTTGTAATATATTGCAATACGAAAATGTTAACTCTGAATCTGCAGTACTCTAAAAAAATGGATTTCTTAAACCATGTAACTATCGCGAAATCTCCTAAAGCAAAAGGAACCTTCTAATATTGGAAACACAAATTGTAGGAAGAAAATCCTCTATCTCGAATTGTTGAATGAAAGGTTAGAAATAACTTCCCACCCATTTGATTTTCCGTCTTTCCTTAACTAACGAGACAATGCAATTAGTAACTGTTTAGAAACAACTTTCTCCGAAGAAGCAAATCTAAGATGAAGAGTGGAGGAATTAGAGCAGCAGAAAGGAAATATTTGTCCATTAAATAAAGCCTCTTTCTTGAATGGCATCTTGTTGGTCGTAGACGCACTACTTTTTTCCCTTCAACATGAAAAGACCATTATGAGGTTTCTGTCTTGGATAACCGAACACTAAAAGAGTCTACAATCCGGGATAAATCTACAGTCTTGTACAGCCCAAGCCTCGACGGAAGGAAGCCTAGGATAAAAATGCTTTCACGGAACTTATCTTTTTTCTTTTTGTAAGAGGAATTGTTTGTCTATGGAGCTTTTCGCTGTCATGTTACTCAGAGGTTCAGATTTCTTTCGCACATTCGTAATTTGTACTTCATTCTTTTGTTTCTTCTTGAAGGTTTATATGTACTTGAGTTGAACTCGACTTTAATGTTATCTAAACGGGTATATTATTGAAGGAAGTGATGTTAGTCAGTTGGTTTCTGAATTATATAGGAAATTTGCAACTTCTTATCTTTTAAGCAATGCTGTATACATATTTCATTTATTTTAATGCTGTAAATTAGATTACTATTCAATTATTGTATTATGATGTTGTTATTGTATTTAAATGCCTATTAACGTTTAATGAAATTAGCTATTATACTAAGATAGAATAAAGGTATTTCTTACTAACCTGTTATTATGCTTTGTGATCATGAAATTCTTTTTTTTTCTTGTTTAATGAATTTAAGAATGCAACAATAAATATATATCAGTGATTTAAATATTTTTTTGTTGCAATGAATTCATTTCTTGGATGAGACACAGCTTTACAACACTGTAAAATATAAAATAAATGATGAAGTAAAATAAAACTTCCATAGAATGTTATAATAGGATTAACGTTAATTCCTCTTTTTTAACTAGAATTAGTCTATTATGAAATGTACTGTACTACTGCTTGTGAGTATTGTATTTAATACTACATAAAACTAGATGAAAGGTTTTATCCGTGTCGAAAATGAACTCTTTTCTAATAATAACAATACACTTACATGTACAAAAGTATAAAAATGAAACACATTTTAATACATTTAATCTACTATCTGATGAAGAGAATTAAACAACATGTCCATCAGTTAATCTACCTACAGTCAAACAAATCGTATCTGCTTGTAAACAGAAAACAGAGCTTTTCAGTGCATGCTGGGTAATGTTTCAACTTCACCACAAAGTACGTTTCAACAGAGACTTTAACCAAAGAGCCACCATTACCACAATATAACTCTTTCTAGCTACACGAATTGGCAGTGTCGCTTTAAAAATAGCTTTGAGGAATATGTAATATATGTAAAAGGTCCGTTTTGACTTAAAAGATGCGATTATGTTCCCTCTACCTTTGGATTGTTATTCCTGTTTGGTTAGGGTGTCTCCCCCTATGTACTTTAATCCCTTTTTGGAATAATGAGATCTCATAAGGTCTTTCTAACAAACCTTTCGTAATTATTGCTAAATCCTTGGAAAAAGTGACATTGGAGGGAGATGATGCATGTGAAAACATTCTCTAATCTTGAGGAAAATAATAATTTCGTTTGTACATCGTGTGTTGTTTTGAGTATTGAATAGCAAAGAATGATGACTCCTACATATCCACAGAGTCACCCTTTGGATTTGAAGGTATTGTCTTTGAGGGTTGCTCCAGGGAAGAAGGGGCGAGGGTGGATTTATACAAGGGAGGGGGAGTAAGTGATAGCTGCACACTGAAATGAATAAATGACAGAAATATGTGAAATATAATTTGTTTTTCTACATATGCTCGATTTCTAAATGAATGTATTATGTGGGAAAGGTAGGTAGAAATTATTTTCGTCATCAAAGTAAATTTTTTGTTAATTTTTCTTTTTAATTTTGGGTAACTGTCTTCATCTCTATATTTCGGAATCTCTTATCCTATTTTTTGCTTTTAGAGCAGTGTCTCTACTTATATTCGACATTAAGTTGATAAGAAAGAAATAAAATTTGTCGTATTGAAAGTGCATCTGACATTTACTGATATTTTAAGCTTAAAAAATAACAACTGATGGTTATAGTTGAAGGAAAGGTATGAAAGAGTAGAAATATTTGAATTATGTTTCACTGATACGATATGTCGTTTCTACAATCTGAATCCAATTTTGAAAATGGAAGAGCACGGAGTTATCCTCTTTACTATGATGTAATTCTGAAAAGAGAGAAAAAGTAACACTGTTGTAAAATTGACTGTAGGTATTTTTATATCATTTACAAAATATGGCTATTTTGTGTATAAACTTGTAATTCATTTTACCGAAATCAGTAAATACATTACTAAATTAATACAAGTTCAGCAGCTTACCTTTCCTAAAATCCTAATACGCAACTTAAGCTTGTGAAATTACGTGTACCTTTTTTTTTTATCACGACTCCATAATGTGAAAAAAGTATATAACCATGAAAGCAAATTAGATAACTGGGAAGGATTCGTTCGTGCAATGAAATTGGTTTGTTATATCTCTTTTTACTGGTATTCGTAGTACAGAATTAAACCGCGAATCACCTTTGCTTGGACTGAGAAAATTTCATATCCTTTCTAGAAACGTAATAAAATTTCAGATTGCACAGAAGTATACGTATATCCTTTCTCACCACATCATAGAAAGTAGAAGGAAAAATGCTCAAGAATGTGATGACAGCGACTCTAATTTCAAAATTCAAATTATGCAAGGATAGAAGTAAAAGAGATTTCGTTTTAAAGACGAATGAAACTAGTGAATGTGACGTAGAAATCTTGTCATAAACATTTTAGAAATTATTATTACTTTTGTTTCCGTTAAACAAACATAAAACTCAGTGCATATCGTTATTTTAGTCATTCAACAATGCGTGTTTCATGTCATTTATAATTAATTTGAAAATCGAGAGTAATGTTCTAACTTTGATACTTATTTTTTTATTTCGAAGTTTCTATTTTTGGTCACGACATAATGTTACGGTGCAATTTGTTCACTGCTTAAAAATATAAAAAAAAATAATATTATGAAAAGTTACACATTCAGCTCTTTGTTGAAACCTATGTTACAGAGTGGTTATAAAAATGATGTTTAACTATCAATTTTTATCTTTACAAAATCACTTACAAAAGTCAAGTACCAATTTTGTTTCGCTTAGAATATTACAAAATCACGAAATGATTTGTAGAAATATATGTTATTTTTAAAACTCGCAGTGCAAACTTTGTTTATTATTAAAACTTTTGTTGACTCTTCCTAATCCATCATTGTAAAATATACAAAATGGTTAACTCATTTTTAAAATGTAGGAGCAAATGTTGAACATCTATAATTAATCCCAAAATAGCTGTTTAGAATGAACTTTGAAGAATCCCTCTTTTCCACTTAAAATAGTTTATTGAATAGTTGAACGTGAACGGGGTTGCTATTTTCTTGTGGAGTACATCCATGAACAGGTTGGTTTGATGAATGATTTTCCCGTCTTTCCAAGTTGGACAGTTGCTATTTACTCTGGAATGCAAAGATGCAGTGTGTGCTGTATACTCTAGCTATTCCCAAGAGGTTGATAATACATCATGTTGCTAGCTTTTCTCACAGTTTGGCTGTTTCGATAATGAAGGCATCTATTCTTGTGCTATCCCTTTTCCTTGCGGTTATACACTCCACTCCTCTTACTTCATTTTACAAACTTTACTATGGAAGTTTTCGAATTGTGTATATATTAAACGTTTGCTTCCAAACAATTTAAGTGGAATAACTGAGGTCGAATGGTGGAACCAATAGCATTTTAAGGATCAGCACCTGCTGACGAGTCAGTTGGAACCTCCCAGCAAGGTTCACTTTTGTGGAATGAGTAAATACAACTTACATTGCTGAGTTAGTAGTCTGGGTATTTTCAATATATACACTAATTAATCAGTGTATAAGAAATCATAGAAAAGAATACAATTTTAATACTTAAAATTAAATGCACTTTACCTTTGAAAGAATCCACTGTATAGAACTTCCGGTAGCTATTGAATTAATTCAGTCTTATCAATCAAATAAACATGACTGATATTAAATGATAACCTGATGAAGAATAATTAAGTGTGGTAATATAAGTACAGCATTTTCCTGTAGAATTCTGAATGACTTGCAGTAAATATATCAGAAATTCGGATATTATTTAATTTCTTCAATACACCAGGAAAAATTTGTTTGACATTTATTTCGCAGTATTCACCATAATATTATTATAACTTCATTATGTATCCGAGAAGTGATGCAAATCCACATACTCTTCATCTTGATCACTTTCATTATGATTTCTATTCCTTAAACAGTAAGGGTAATATTTTATTGAATGAATACTATAAATGAGAAATGATCATTTGGAAAATCATTTAAACCGTTTGCAGCGTGAACAGCTACGAACCATCTGTTAGCCCATTATACCTAAACGACAGCTCAACAATTGTACTTTATAGATCGGAGTCGTAAGAGGGAAAAGTTTGGTAATATTTCAAGAGCCAAGCAGTGATCTGTTTTGATCTCGTAGACTTCTTTCGCTGCTCCAGTATGCTTCCGTGCGATGGCTTAAAAAAGGGTAGCAAAACCACAAGTTTGTGTGTGGAGGGTCACACATACAGTAATGCACCCCTTTGCTCTCAACACCCCATACAGTAGCTGAGAAAGCTATTACTCAATGGACAGCAGTTTGGGAAAGAGAAACTTTTAATCTCATTGACCAATGGAGTTTTATCCATTTGTAGAAAAGTAGAGGGTGTTCTTGGCTCCCTTATCCATTCGTCATTGGTTAGTGTGGATGCCACATCCCTCATTCTCTTGTCATTACCCGTGAAAGAGAGAGAGAGAGGAGTAATCTCCCTTCTCTCTTACTTTTACCCCCAATGTTCTCACATATTCTCTTCTCTCTCCCCTCCCTCAAAAACGAAAACCAAAGTGTATGAAACTTATCGGAAAACACTGAGAGCTCTGGGAGTTGTTTCTTCCTAGTATATAGGTTAATTATTCGAGTGGTATTTTAGAGGTGATTGATTTGGCTTTTAAAGAGCAGATTGCACTCAAGGAATATTGGTTTAACAAATAAGATGTTAATCTTACACTTTTTCATTACTTTCTTCCGAGTTTCGAATTCATTAGTTTCTGTTGAAAAAGTATGGTGGTGTGGTTTATGCTTGTGTCAAATGAGTGGAATGTAGTAAGCTGGTTAATGATATGCGGTACTTATTCGATGATTTCAAACTTTGCTGAACTCTTTGTGTTACAGGCTTTTGAGACTTCCAATTTAATAATTTATTTGCACTTGACGTATTTTTGTACGTGCTAGGTACAATATTTTAAAAAAAAATAATATCAATTAGACATTTGAAAGTTCAATGAAGATATGTAAATTAGTATTTGGATTTAAATAGTATTACATAATTGGTGTTTTGGAATGAATATCTATAACCAACTTCTGAAGGACAAATATAACAAAAATGATTTTTTTTTACCTGGAATATGAAATTAATTATAATTAAAAACATTTTCTGAAGCAACATAATTACAAAAACGTAAGCTGTTCATGTGCATTAAAATTTGTAAACCATATATTCTAACTACATATTCCTTCAAGTCATCAATAATAATTCTTGCAGTATCCTCATAGCTATCTCGATCCAGAGACCAAATAGAAATGCTCTTTAATGCAAATGTGGTGAAATATTGAATGAGAAAGCTGAGTGGCATTTGCATGTATATTTTTGTGTGCAGTAAGTAATCGGCCGTTGGGATAAAACATCTTTTGTCTTCTTCCTTTAGATGTGAGTGCATATAGAATCTATTCTGTGATCTAATATGAAGGGAACTTTCTTAATTAATTTCCTGTCTTTTAGGAGAGCTGGGAAAAGCAGTGAATACGAAAATCTTTAGTGAGTAGAGGGTGATTAGGCTTTACATGAACAGAGTCTCTGCTGACTATTGCTCCTCTTCGTCATATCACAGACATACTTGATTAGATATGAACAGGAATTAAATAGAAAATTTTATTTTCAAGTCATAGAAATGAGGAATTAATGGAATAAATTAACATTCTCTATGGTAGTAACGTGGAAATGAGATAATATATTTGATTGACTGGTGGTATTTGATCATCAAATTAATGATCAGTCCCTTTCATTTATTCTATATTCAGATATGGAAAGGTATATAGTGGTGTGTACTAACGAAGACGTGTGGATAATAATCGATGAATGCATTATATAAGTATAAAGATATGAACATTTCCAATATGGGCAGTACAAAACTGAATCAAATTAAAATTTCTAAAAATAAATTTACTTTTTTGTACATCGATAGACATGAAGAGATACACAGTGTCTAAGATGCAACTCCTGGAAAATAAATTGATAATGACATTGCTGAAATATACGTTCTTTCAGTAACACATTACTTTTCTACATCTCAGTCACCTCCAAAAAATATTGATTAAATATTTTATGCATGCATCTTTTTTCCATCAAAAGAGTGCACTAAGTACATTATTCCATTTTTTGTAAGTCATCGGTTCTCTTCTAACAATGTATTGTTGCATAGAGTATAGAAGCTCACACACATACACATATATTCACCGAGTGCATGTGTCTACGTATTCTCTATAAGCTGAGTGACGTGAATGGCTTTAAGCCTTATCACTTCTCAATGACATACATGCTGGAAGCAGCTCTATGAAAAGCATTTCGACGGGAGTCTCTTTGTACTTCCGTACCTTTTTTCATCAATGTTGAGGGAGAAAGGTATATACTTGCGATATCATTTGCCTTACCATTTTCGCTACGTTGTGAGTTTCAAGTCATTTCCTAGGGCGCTTGGGTTCAGAGAGTATAGTTTAGAAAGTGTCTCTTTTACAACATTTCAGAAAGGTCTTTAAGACAGCTGTTGTGCTGCTTATCCCCATAACGTCACTTTATCACATTCACGACGTTTTCAATGTCCGTTTTACACAATATCCCAACTCCCAAAGAGTTTCTTAAAGAACCCTTCTTGATACATATACTTTGACATGTATACTAAAGATTTCTTGTACATTGTGGTACTTTTATTTCTTTTTTAAGAATAGGTTTGCGATTTCTAGGATGCCTATTGATTAAAGTAGAGCAGGTTTATATCCTATAGCACATTTTTGAACATTTATAAAAGGGTTGGTCATGTGAAAGTATATTTTTCAGAATTTATGTTATTTGATAAATCTATACATTTATTTTAGTATTTTATTTACTTCTGTGATTTTCTGAGGAGTGTACTTTTAAAATGCCTGATCCTGACACTTCAATTACCCTTCCACAAATCACTTTTAAAAATTCATTTGATTCTGCTTCATTTCATAGTAAATTACTAATTTGGATAGCAGTATTTGTTCACATTATTGGTTTACCTCAGTTGAACGTAGTATATACTTGGAATTGAAAAGTAGTAGCTCGTTATATACATTTCAAACAGGATATGGATACATCATTCATGATAGATATGACACGCTCTGTCAGACTGTTTTATGATAATCAAATATCCTGCCAGATTACTAGAGTGACTTTCAACCTACAAATTATTATCACGTATGTTGAAGCTCTTGGAGTACAGATTATATCTGTGTGCAGATAATTAGCAGAAAAATATAGTACAACTGTTTAAAATTAACCAACTCAAACTGATTTGATTACATTGTCAAGTGCAGCACTATTCTGTTCTAATTTACGCTCTTTGAATGAAAATGTATTCTCATTTTAGATGTAATTCTGCACTATGTATATTACATATACTGTAGCTATACATTATTAGTTTTCGTGTATTGTTGTATTTGCTAGTAGATTAATATGATAATTAGTAAGAAGAAACTGATTTTAATTTTTAGTGTTTTGAAGTGTAAAAATATTCTATATTCTTTACTCCTTCTTTATTTTCTGATGTAGAGTTATTTCACACAGTTTGTTCCGGTTTGTTCAACTTTATATTATTGTATTCTTTAAATTTTTGTTAGGTTAAGGAATTTTTCTTTTTATTGTATATTTGCTCGCGACATGTGTATAAAAGGAAGGGAGTAAACTCTCCACCCATGTTGAAATGGGTGTTTAAATTATGAAAACGTTGAAATTTGCATTTTCTTCTCAGAATACTCTATACTATAAGTTCCATTGCATTTGCATGGGTTCATACATATCCTACGATTAATTAGAACAAATTTCGTCTACTTTAATCTTTCTCTTAATATCGTATAATTTCTCGTAGTGTCGTACAACAGTTTGATGACTCTACTAAATAAAGTTAATTATAAACGCAGGTGAATTTTATAGGGTTAATCAGAAAACTTTATTACACTTATTTTGATTGGATTAGCAGTGTATATATATATAGAAGGATACAGTACATATACAACAGGGGATTATCTTGGTTTCATTGATTGGATTCTTCTACGGATAATTAAGAACGAGCTTAGAAAATAAATGGGATTTTTTGGAGTACATATGGAACAAATGGAATCAATGTGTCAGTAATACTATATACGCCCTTTTTCATAGGATTTTCATAATTGTATTGTTGGTTCATTGTAATGAATTTAACAGGGAACTTTTGAATAAAGCACGCGCTTCGAAAGGGACATTTGTTGAAAAAGAAATATAATACGGTATATTTTATAAATATATACAGGAAATCGGGATCAGTTTCCACATTATATAACTTGTTATAGTTTTTTTTTCCACATTTTAGAACTTGTTATATGTTTTTATCAGTTCATAAAGGGTGCGGCTTTTCCGCATTTGATCATGGTATTGGTCCTTCTTCTTGAATTATATTATAATATTTCAAAACTGTTTTTTATCATGAAGAATTGTGTATGTGAAGTGTTTATTATAGTGTGTATATACAAACGACAATATATATGTCGGGGATGAGCTCTGGTAGTAATTAATTTATTAAATATCTCAAAATGAATGATAATTACTTTGACTGTATTTTCTAAATATAAAATTTGCAAAATCGCAACAGTATAAGAATTTAGGATGGGTATTTTGGGAAAGGACGTACCTTGGTTTTTCGAGGCAGCTGTAGTATCACTATATATATAAACTTTATATTTTGAATTTTGAGTGGGGTGGGACACGAACCTGTCCCCCTTGCTTGGTTGAACTCCAAACCCCAACTAACTAAAATTACTTCTCAATAGCTATTCTCTTATTGTTATTACATTCTATAAAACTTTATAT
>JAQIWE010000013.1:0-50857 GCA_034698565.1 Campodea plusiochaeta
CATCTTGATGTGTGGGGGAGGGGGGGGGGGGTTAGATTATCGATACTTAATAAATTATTTCAATCCTTATTTAATGTTGTTTATTTAATGTACTGTATTTACAGTACATTAAATTCTTGCAAACTTAAACGAATCATACCAACTCGGAAAAAATGTTCTATTGTAACTTCAGTGATAAAAATTCAGTTGAATTGCGAATGTTTATAATTTTCTATTATTATTTAATGAAGATAATATTTATTTACAAATCCTTTATTTCTTCGAACTACCGCGTAACTTATTGTAAAACTATATAAGATGTAGCACAAGTTACGAGTACATGAAGCTATAGTACTCAATGGAAGGCTTTATATTTTTAGAGCTGCTCTGAAAAGTTATTTAATAAAGATTTGTTATAAAAATAATTTCTATAGGTTCGAATTCAATAGGAGTTATTCGAATTTCAATAGGAGTTATGAGATTATATTTTCTGCATATTCCAAACGTAATAATTGCGTTTTTGAGATTCTTCATTTTCTTCAGTTATCGCCACGTTAAAAATTATTTATTAATTTTGCTTTCAAATTAATAATTTCTGGGTCAAGAATTATTATAGATAAAAATCATCATTATTTTTAATTTTCTTACAGGGTTTTCAAGAGATACGATAAATCTTCCCAATGGTTTTAACACATTACAATGTATCACTGTTCCATAGTTGTCAGATCATCACTGTACAGACTTCATTATCGTAAGTAGGAATATTAAATCTGTAATTATTCATTTATAATATTTTGTAAGGGTAAGCTAATAATAATTCCAAAAGCTTCTAAATACTGCAGAAAGTGCAGATATAACTTCGCAGAATGGGCAATTCAGGGCTGTGATTAAAAATAAGTTTTATAATATATATGTTTATAATAACATACGGTTTTAATATTTTTGCTTAAGGACACTTAATGAACTTTACTTAATCGTATTTCATAATCAAAAATCAGTAAATGAAAGTGATAAGGCATTTACCATTTAAAGCCTGAAATATCTAGCGTACATTATTCGGTAACGGGTATGTAAGTCTGTCGGTTAATCTTTTTCTATCAATAAACTAAATAATATGATTACTGTGAGTAATTATTACTAATAAAAAAATCACAAATAATTATATTCTGTCGTATACATGCAGAAATTCAACTTTCCTAGTAATAAGTATTATTAAAAGTTCAATTTTCTTACCGTGCAAATCAAGGTTCGCAAATCAGTGTCCATATCTGCAAAGAAAAGAAAAAAACATTGAATATTTGAACAGACCATAATGACATATTAAACCAACTAACACAATTTCAAAAATAATTAACATGATATTAAAATTGCAACATCAAATGGACTGTTAACACGTAATTGCACTCTAAACGCTAATAAACACTTTCAAAATAAATCACCTATTCATGAAACATTCTCACTGGATAATTACTTAATTACGCTCTAGATGCAATATTTCTCTACATTTTTCTTAATATATTACAAATTCTAAACAAGCTAGTAGCAATCTCTGAAGAATAATTTTGTGGTTTTCATCCAAATTTAAGTTAGCAAGAGCAAAAACCACTACGAGACTAAATATTCATTTGTTAACCGAATGTGAAAGGGTATGAAGTAGCTCTTTTTCATTCCACAAGAGGTTAAAGCGAATGTTTCTTGTGGGTTTGTGCAACTGTGTCACAAACCACCTTTTTGCTCTCAACAATCACAAAGAGCTCATATAGCTCATACGAGTTTATATATATGTACGAGTATATACGTATTTATATACTCAAAGCTCATATGATAAGGAGTCTACTTTTCACTTTTATTTTAAACAGTGTTTGTTCTTCTGCCTAATGCATACATGCAGTATAAGAGATAACGATATTAAATATCGTATAGTTTATGTGTTTTGTAAATGTCATTGCTTTAGGCAGGATGTTTGACCTAAAATGTATAATGACAAATAAGTGTCTTGGTATTAGGTATAAAACCAATAATCGTTTTGAGTTTTATATACCAACTGAGTGATTCTTACATCTGTATTTACAAACTATAGGAAATCTGGTAGATGTGAATTATTCAGCAGATTTGAGAATTTAGAAACTCACATTAAGACATTACAGTGTTATTGTCCAACAATCGTTTCCGCCCATAATGTCAGTGGTTCATTCATTATTCATTCAGTGGGTCATTCATTAGACTTTTCACAGTTACTGTTTTCTATCAATAGTGACCAACGTATTATTATTTCAATTTCCCATGAATTGTAACAGTGTAAGTTCTCCTGAAATGCAATAATTTCTTACTGTCTTATTTATTCCTTTGAAAGTATAATTGCTGTTTTAAAATATGTTATAGACAGTCTAAATAGTGAATACGATAATATTTCTGTCAGTGAAGACTGAAAAGTGAACGGAATTTGTTGATTATTGATTGTAAGATAATAGTGTTCCTAATATAGGACTTTATATATACAGTAGATACATAGATGTCCTGCATGTATTATTCTGAATTACCGTACCTCTTCGAAAAACATCTATTTAAAAAGTAAACACTTTTTAAAATGATCGCAAATATATTGATAAAAAGTATTATATTTTATTCTGCCATATGGCTTTATAACTGCGTGCAGACGTAAAGGGTGTGGCCTTTGGAGTAAAGGTCTCAAAATATTGACCGGTGTTTTCATTACCAGTTAGTGTCTTATCTAGGAAAACACATCAGGAAACATTAGAAATTTATTAAGAGACGTATACTACAGTATTGTGAGCTTTAGTAGCAAAGGAGAATTTAATACCCACAACAGTTCTGCTTGCTTTACAACATTAAAGACAGAAAAGTAATATACTTGCAAACATTGTAGACGATAATTAAACGCATCATGGTCTATGGTTTTATGAAGGAAACATATATATATAGTTTATAGACTGTTGAGAGTTCATATGGAAAGATGATATACCAGAAGAAGAGGTTCATTAAGTTTGTGGATTTTAAATGATGGAAGCAATTTTTAATGTGGAACTGTTTTGAAAATTAATACATTCTGGCTGTACAATAACTCATTTCATTCCGTTTACTTTACATATAGGACTATACGTAAAATAGTAGGCCTACGTATAACAAGTAGAATTAAACGCTGTTAGCGTTAATGAAGATGCGACCATATAGATAGACCAGCACTATTTTTAATGAAACATAAAATTGACACTTATTTAGATTCAGAATAAATTGTCTTTCGAATTATAGTTTTATAGTTAGTTATATCTCGAAAATAAAAAATATGAACTGGATTATTTTCTCTGGGATTTTTTTTATATACTTCCCTATACCTATCTCTAGCAGTTTAGGAGCTGTTTCTCGCGACGAACAGACAGACAGACGAACGGACATACCGAGGACAATAGATGCTTTCTGCACTTCGCTGCAGGTCGCATTTAAAAAAGATATTTTATAGTTGTACATCATAATAAAGAATGATTGTCCTGAAAAAAATGTTCGGCTTATTTTCAACTTGATTTGTAAAATAGGTCATCATAATTCTCAGAATAAAGTCAGTTCCTCACGTTATTATTTTAGTGCGCTTGCAAAGTCCATATTAGTTAGCATTATTATTAATATCCATGATAATTAATAAAAGCGAATGAGATATGAGAAATGATGTGGCTGAAGAAAATGTAAATTATTTTGACTCTGACATAGCATTTACAAAGTTGTGTTTTGATCATATAATTTGAAACCGGTGCAATCGATATAATGCTAATATTTACAAAAGTAAGTAATTTTTCTTGCACTCTTTTCATCACTTGTAAAAATTCATTAATAAATTAAAATAACTAAATCTTAAATAGAAAGAAGACCTATACTTCATAAAAACGACTGGACTGTAGCAACTTCTTTCCAGTAGTAAGTTATAATAATAATTGCTGCTGCATCAGTATCACGTGACACATAAACAATCTAATTGCATTGGATGAATGAAATACACAACTTTGCTTGTGAAGAATTTTTTATGTTACATGAATATCGTAATGGAACAACAAGTATCATTAGGAAAATATTATTCAGATCTCATTTTCGCATCAATGATTCAAGATTCAACAATATGTTGTAATAAAACTATTTTCTTTTCGTAATTTCTATCAAAAGAAGATTTTTATTGTAGCATTTAATACTGAGAGCGAAAAAATGGAGCAGAGAGCAAACTTGATGAGCCATATGGATATTATTATATCCTCCCATAATCCAGGAAGCAATTATTATTTGCCTTTATAATACGAGTGTGACCTGACGCGTATGTACTAAAAAGGTTCACTTTCAACAACGAATAAGGCTATTAATTCCAATCGCAATTGATCCTAAATTAATTTTAATCCGCGCGGTCTTCTCCAGGTCAATATGCTAATAGATATCAAAGTCCACATCGTTAATTTGTTTACTAACAGTATACTGATGTGGAATATATTTATACAAGTATTTTTGATTGCAAAAGTTTATATGAGATAATATAGAGTATAGTTGCAAATGCGCAGGAATATAGGGATCATTATATAGTTGGGTAAAACTGAATAATTATCAAAGATGGTGGTCTATTACCACTGTATGCTGAATATAGTATATTATTTTCTATAACATAAAGTATTAGGCAGTACAAGTGAATCGCATGGAAATAAAAAGTGTAACAACAATGTATGATTATATTTTTAAATGATCTTGCTCGAATTTCCAATGTATTTTTCTGATATATAGATGGAAACTTCTTCTTGGTTCATTCATAATGTAGTTGTAATAAAGGGGTTTTGAAACCAAACACTTTTTTTAAAAAAAAAATGCAATATATTGAAATATATTGCATTTTTTTAAGAAAAGTATTTGGTTTCAAACCCCCTTTATTACAACTACAGTATTTTTTTTATGTATATAAGAGGAAAACGAGCACGAAATTCGAAATACTCACAGATGATGTTTCAAACTATTTAATCAATATAATATTATACGCTTTTTAACAGAATGTACAAATTCTATAACTCTAAAGATCTGAGTAAATTAAAACATCGCAATAACATTTCCAACTGAACCAGTGATCATACCAATATACTCTGCCTATATATTCCTCCACCTTCCTACACTATTTATCAACTCTTCATCCCAATTCATTCACTTCTAGAAAATCCCCCCAAAACCAATCCTCACTCATCTATCTACCTTCTTATATATACTCTGCAAGACACAAAGAAACTTGTTGAATAAGACATATAAATGTAGCAAAAAAAAAGTTTGATCTATTCTACAAGTATGTTATGACCATTCTTAAATCTCTTCTACTACTCTCTATCTTTCGTCTCAGAGGTGAACTATCAACGTAGTCCCATTAAGGAAAAGAGATCAATCACAGGAACGAGAAGACATCTGACAGCCTCGGAACGCTAACATGGATGTAGACTTTCTCTTTCTCTCCTCAAACCTTGGAAGAAAGGTTTTCAAGATCACTCTCCAACTCAAACAAGAAAGTGACGACAATAACTATAACAAATTAAGGCAGCGCTAGAAGTCTTCCTATTAATCTGCTTCAGTGGAATTGTCAATAAAGGATCCAGTAAATATGGCTTCAATGAGAACAACAGCTTTCTACAATTTCCTTCTGCTAGAAGACATTGGAACGCTCCAAGATAGAGGAAAAGAAAGAGAAAAAGTAATTGTGTTCAGGGGATTTCTCTCTCTACTGGATAAACTTCAAATGCGCATTTCATTTCACAAAAATCTACAGTACAACACTCAGCAACATCTCACGTAGGAAATACTCAAGCATACTTCTTGCTAGATGCTACAAAAACGTATTTCTTTTCAAAATAGTAGATTTCTATCATACAGAGTCTCAAAGTCAATAAAAGTCACAAAGTGAATTTTTTTTTTTTGTTGTTTTTTTAGTAAAATTAATTTTGCGGAGGAAAGATATTTATGGAAATATCAAGTTTACTTTTATTAATGTAGTGGAAAGTCATTGTTTCCAAGTAAGATAATATTACGTCATTCGAAAAAAACTAAACGAAACTCATACACCTTAGCTTAAGTTATGAGCCGTGACATTTATTCTTGCGCTTTATTATTGATAAAATTTCATCAAAATACGCACGCTTCAAAAACCTCGCTTCAAAAAGTCGTACTTTTTTTCACGCCAGAAACAAAACATCGTAACTGCACTTTTTCCAAAAATGAGTTAAATGTGGAACAATATATCACAACCAGTATGCACATCATGACAAAAACTCGTAAATTTTCAACCAATAACAAGCCTGAAGAATCACTGTGTAACATCACCTTCCCCACTTCAATTTCTGAAAAACAGTTACAGTTTTCTTCACTTTTCACGAATATTTTTAAATGCAGCTACGAGGTTTTCAACTGACGCGATTTCAAATACGATGGTTTTGAAACTCAGCGACGATATGTACTGATGTTCTAATGTTCTTTACAATTAAAAAAAATAGAGTAGCATAATAGCTGTTTCCATCACTTCCTTATGAAACACAATTGATTTAAAAAGTAACATTCATCTTTTAAACTATCTTATGAAACTAATGAACGCGAACATTAAATTGCAAGTTTCATCTACTGTGCTTTATGAAATTCTCGAAATACTGATTCACTTATCAGCTTCTTCAAATACAGTTTGGAAGTATAACTTCAATACTGTAATTCCTGTACTCTCAGTACCACTGGTTTTAATTAAACTGTAATTGCTCAATGATGTTAGAACAGAAGAAAAGAGAACAATTATTCCGAGTCCTGGAATTCACAAAGCAAGTAAACTTCTTGAAACAAGTGGAATTGCATAGGTCAGGCATTACATAATGACCCATACATAATGAAAGAGCTTTTCAAACTTATAATTGATTTCTTGGAAGAGGTTGTTCAGATATAACTTCGATTGGGCAAGTGGTCATTCATTATTCTGCTACTTGATCATAATTTATGACACTGATTAATATCATAGTTCATAGTTATTACAATAGTCAAGATGTAAACTACCATGTTCTTATTTTTAACAATGTCGGAAGTTTCATGCATTCATCTTTATGTGTTAGATTATGATCTATAGAGTGCAGAAGGTACTTTATTATACTTCACATCTTTCAAGGAAACATGAATTTTGATTGGGTTTAAAACATTATTAGCATAGTTCAAATGATTTTTAAACAGTTTAATTTGAAGCTATATTTCACCCTGAGGCAAATACTTCAATTGAAAATGTAAATCCATTACGAAAATGCCACCCCCACCTCAATAAATGTCTCCTCCCACTCGTAATATACAAAGTCAGAGTCACCCTTTACTAAAATCTATTATGTTAAAATATTGAAATTGCATTTTGAAATTAGTGAGGATATTACAAACTAATGTAAAACAATTACTACCATATTGATCGATATAGTTGTGTTGAATGGATGATTGTAGTGCGTGTTAAGTTATATGAAATACACGCATAGGTTGTGTAGTGAAGGTGTGGCAAGGAAGAGTAAATTCATCAACGGATGATATAACTACTACCTCATGCGATACTTTTAAGTCCATCAAGTTTGAAGTGACAAGAATAGCACATTTGTAGATAGGTAATGAAAGAGAAAGTGAGCATTAAATAATGGAGAGAGAAAATTATTTTCTGAAGTTCACGGTGATCGAAAAACGGTTCAAGATGAAGTTTTATAAATGTGATTTGAGTTCACAAGAACAACACAAGAAGAAAACATCAATAGCAGCCATATAGGTGTTATTTTGTATTGTAGTAAGTTTAAGTAAAATTGAATGTTTCAGAGTTCGGAAATGACATTAATAATATATTTTTGCAAAATGTTATAGTTAAGCAGTTATAGAAGTTCAATCACAAGTGTAGTTAAAAAATTAGTGGTCTTAACATTCCACCAGTACAAAAATATTACTATCTAAAAATATCATGTATGTAATCATTCACAAAGTAAAAACATTTATATTTATTTAAATAACTTCGTCTTTTCATTCTACAAAAGAATTTCGAAAGTCCTGTTAGATTTGATGAAGTTTTACTGCATTTACAAAAATATATATATTAATATAAACCTTTCTTTTCAAAAACAAAACAAAAAAATGAAAACCTGAAAAGGCCAAATCTTCCAAGCGTATAATAAAGTTTACATTACTGAAGTTTTCTTTCCACTAAACTGTAACGTTTTCTCCTTAACCTATGTAATAGAGCACCAAAGTCTAACTAAAGTCTGTGAGGCAAGTCTCCTGGTGAAGGACTAAAGCAGTATCGTCATGCTACCTCGATTGTATCTCTAACAAAACATCATCTGAGGTGTTACTGTACGTGCAGACAAATTCCCTTTCAGTTCTGTTCTCTTCCAAAACAGCAGTCAGCCAATATCTCACAGCGTGGAGAGAAGAAAGGAACAGCTACGGAATAAGGAGTAGACCCTTCTCGCAAACATAAAGATGAAATGTATTTAAGAAAATTGACGATTTTGACAGGAGAAAGTTTTCTTTACAATGGTAAACAACGGCGATTCCTTTGTCCACCCCACTGTTAGGGGATTAAAACTGTCAAAATGTGCTAAATACATTTGGGTCTTACGTTTGCGCGCGAGGTATAGTACTGTATATTTGCCCAGATGAGAAATATGTTTACAATATTTTATCGATATTTTGGTTGTCTTATGTTCTGCGAATATTAGTGTAACTGCAACCAATCAAATAAGATGATGGTTTCAAATGTGAAAACATTTCCCGAAGAAAGATTCTGTTAACTGTAGCCGTCAGTAACAATGCTTATTATTATTTTTGTACTAAAATATATTAGCTGTAAGTTTCAGAGTATAAAGTGAAGAGAATATTGAACATTTTGTGAAGAACTGTTGCCAAGGAAATAACTTAATATTTGTAGCTGATATTTGAAGAAGAGTTTGTTATATTTAAAGTAAAAGGTAACAAAATCACTATATACTAAGTGTTTGACTGGCTTCGAGATTTTACGATGTTTTGAAGCGATTGATGAATTTCACGGTATATATAATTAAATAACAATACGTAGGTTTCTACTTAGGAATGGTGCACTATAAAATTCCAACAATGAACCTGAAAATGCCACTTCATCGTACTTTTTATAATACTTCGTTTTGAAATTCAAACATTAAATATTATAATGAAACAAAGAATATCAAAGGAATCCGAAGAGTGAAGACAGTGTTATATACCATAATAATGTTCCGTAACAATACCACGATACTGTTTTATTTCCTATCTGTACCGGCCCTGTCGAGAAGCTTCAAATCTTTCATTCTCCTGCTTCACTATTTACTTTTGGAAGGCAGAGAAGACATATACAACTTTACATTTGACATTACTTGCCTTGAGAGACTATAGATTCTTATAGAGAAGAAAAATACCCTGTGTGTATAAAGCATTTTGGAGGGATTTTTGTGCCTTGGAATTGCAGAATGTGGAATTGTGTAATATGTAGGAGTTAGTCATTGTGATCTGGAACATGTGATATGTTTGTGTATGTAGAAGAATATTTTGACTCATGTGTAGAATGAAGATGGCGATCGCTTCCTGGTGGAATTCTGCTTTTGTCAGGATTAGGAAAGGGAAGATAATCCAGTTTAATATGAATGTTTGCTGTTTATGAAAATTTTCAACTATTGTAAACAGCTGTAACTACAACCGAGCTACAACTGTATCTTGCAGTTAGATCTTTAGTCGCATCAACGATTACCGAATTTAGTATTTTCCCAATATTTCAGTAATATTTAATTTGTAGGTGCGAGAAAACATGATATTATCTTATTATGCTAAATACAGTAAATAATAAATAATAGACATAAGTTATCTAGGATTTTGTAAAAAAAAAAAAAAAAAAATGGAAGTTCCATTAAATAACGTACAAGAAATTTTCTATAGTTAACTCTATTTTCATTAAAATATTATTCACGTATTACTACCACCTTGGTTAATATTGATGCGTTCAATGCGTCGAATCCAAATAAAAGAAATAATATCTCAAAAAAAGAAACTCTGGAACTGAAAATAATAATTACAGTAAAAAAGGTGCTTGTATAAAGTAACCCCTCGTACTCTAAAGTTGTGAATATGATTTGAATCCATCTATATTCCAGTAGTGTCTTCCTCCCCCTCTCCTTCTATTCAACCAATCAATTTCATCCAAGAGGAAATGAAAAGCAAACTAATGAACAATAAATTCAACAGCTTACTACATTCAACGGCAAAAGAGGTATACTTTGCAACTAAAAGCTCAACCTTCTACAATATGGTGCAAATTTCCGCTGTCACTTGTTTTCACTGATAACTCATTTCCGAGAATTTATTTCTCTACTCCGCTACTCTTATCAAAGGCCCTCAGTCAATAATATTCTTCACTTAATTATCCGGTCTACATAGGAAACTATATATAGAAGCAGATTCACTTTTCCAGAGCTTCCTTTTACAAATCAATACATTTCGTTTTAAACTTTTTCTAATGTTTGTTAACGAGAAACTTTATAAAGGAGATAGTAGGTAAAAAGTTTGAGAAACAAATGCATATCTTATAAATATATTCATTTACTTTTAATTATTTAATTAGAAGTGGATTGATTTTGAGTTTCTTATTCGAAACTTTTAATATCAGAAGTTTGGTAAAGATTGCAATACCAACTTCAATAATTTTTTTCAGTACAAGTCAATTTTCATTTCGTGTTTGAAAGAACTTCACCAAAAATGGTATTTCCCTTCAGGCTACAAAAAAAGGTTTCCATGCCATTTCCCTAAAGATTTTAATGCATACATTAGAGATCGCATTCATGTTTTTCTATGAAAGCTGAACATCAAATTTACAAAACTAAACTGCAAAAGCAGGAAAGAAAATCTTTTGGAAAGGTTTTGACTGTATAGTTCTAACTCTTCTGTCATAAAGGTTTTGCAAATGTGTATCAGATTAGCACTATTACATGCTGTATTAAAATAAAGTGTTCTTGAAATTTTGCAAATTTCGTTAGAAATGAGTATTTATGCACTCGTAGTTTAAATTGAGATTATAAAATATAAGGGGAACATGTCTATCAAGAACTCTTCAGGATTTTTTTTTAGACGAACAAAAAATATTGTAGAAGCAGTATTAAAAGTGCGTTTAGTTAACCATTGTGCCTTGCTTCATTTCAACGTAATATCTGATGATGATAAAGGATCACCATAAAAGTTTCTCGTATATTTAACGTTCACTAGAACTGGTTAAAAATGAAGCATAACCCGGTGACACCCTCATTAATTGTTATAATTTTCCATTTACTCACGATCTCTGAGACTCTGATCCAATAAAGAAAACTCGAGAAAATTTTCCTGAGGACTGGATATCCAACACTGACCTCTTAGCTCCTTCTTACTGACCTTCTTCGAAGTATAACCCTTATTTTTCCTGTTCTTTAGAAAGAGAAGACTACCAATTCGAGTAAAATAAAAAATCAATATTGCAGCATTCAATTTCCAAATCGTATCACTCAAACAGCAGACTTTATTGCAAAGATACAATGGAAGCACAAATACCTAATCTGGAGAAAAGGATTTTCATTGCTTAAGAATTGAGACTACAAGCCTTAAAAGCACATTCAGATGCTAATCTGTAAGTGGAAAGCAATAGGCAAAGAATTTATTCACAGCTTTTTTCTTCTTGTTTCATGAAAAGAGAAATACAAGTGAAAGAAAATATTTTGTCAGCTATTGACTAAAGGTTTTATAAGTTTACTTGATTAGATAGTGCTCATCATCCGGAGGATCATATTGAACATAATATTTATATCACATAAAACTGAAAAAGTGCCTCGTATCATATAGATAAACGAACTGTTGCATGAGATCCAATATTATTCGGATGAAGAAAAAAAGTTATGATACCGATACAATATTGAACAAAAGGTAAGAATGTATGATCCCGTTGTTTCAATTTATTTTAAAACACATGTAGTTTTTCAGTTTACTAACACATATAGTTTATCGGATTGTACAATATGCACAAATTTATATAAAAAAGAAACTGAACGAAGTGAGCACTCATTTGTCACTTATTAAAGAATGAATGTATTTTTAAACATTCTAAGAAGTTTTATTTCATATGACCTTAACTTGCTGCTACTGTAATGTAAGGATCTCAGAAACGAATGGAGGTGAAAAATTATTTTACATGTAAACTAGAACAAGGAAGAAAACAAATGAGGCAAACAAAAAGCAATATTATAATCTGTAAGACTGTAAATCTGTAACAATCATATAGCATGGTAAATTTCATGGTCATTTGCTATACTTAACGATGATAGAAACTGTAATATCAGTTAAAAAAAATACAGATAATTAACCTATATTTTGATAAATAAGTATATATCATATGTGAAAAAAAGAACAAATTTAAAAGGATTATTTCCAGAAAAAAAGTTCAAACAATGTAAAAATTAACGCAACCAATCCAGTTTCATTTTTACCCCATATTTTGAACATAGGTATATATTATAGAGTACATTAATGCGAGTCTTTTTCACCCTTCACGTCTCATATTTTAATGCATCTGTGGCTTTCGTGAACACCCATGAATACACTACTACTCTTCAATGACTTTTTTCATCACTCCATATATACACTATATACTGCTGTACTACCATACACTCTCTCCACTACAGTATACTATATTACAGTATATAATATATATCATTACTGGAAAGATAACTTCCGACGAGAGAAACTACTGCAAACTCTAATATATATGTTACCAGTGATGGAAAATATGACTCGCCCATTATAGTTAGTGAAATAAAAGTTTTATATTCGTTTTTTTTTTTTTTACCTCATAGTCTTTCAAATGTATTTTGGATTATTATTATCGGTTGAGAGTTACAAGTCGAAATGTTAAATAGTTCTAAAAATGCACATTTTATTAATAAAAGCTCAACTTTTGTTTTATTTCTGCATTATTAAGAACGTTATAGCCTGATTGTTGAAAACGTTTTCAAGTCTCAAAATTAAATTTATTTATCCTCAATTTCAACAAAAAAAGTACAACATTTAACAACCACAATATAATTGTCCACAATAAAATAGAACTGAGGACTTTTAACCTATTTCCGAGTATTCTCGAAAGTGCTAAACGCAGCAGAATATTTTTTTTAGTCCATAGAACTCAATAAAAGCATCTGGCGATCTCATCTCTTTTGCAGACTCTTTGGCTTTTGAGAAGGAAGGCACAAAATCCTCGAAAGAAAATCTACCCTACCCTCCATCTAGAGTTGGATTTTTGTGGTTTAGAATTTATTGTCTGTACCAGCTGCCTAAAAACGGCTTTTCTACTGTCCCTGTCCTTAAAATTATCATATTATACTCTGACAAACCCATAACCTACGTAGGAAGAAAAAAGACATTCTGATATGACAAACGCAAAAGTCAATTATAATATTTCTTCTCGTTTCTTACTCGTGTTATGTTTGAATTGAATGTTATATAATACATATACCCTCTACAATTCAATTTTCCATTCTTTGCAGTATTTGTACACGTGGGTAAAGTTTATAATAGACTTGGAAATTATACGTATAGTAAGTTTCTTTATCATACTAGGAGGATATTGATAAATTTATATTTTTCTTTTTTGTAATGTAACCAGGATAATACATCGACTTTGCTAAAAATGTAGATTCTTATGTATTATGGATTGTTCTTTAAGAATACCAAAACCCTCTTCGTTCAAAGGCTGTATCGACCGAATATTCAGTGCTGTAGGGTGATATATTCGCCGATTCTGATTACTACAGAAGTTCAGATTGTATCGACAATATGATATACTCACTTATTTTGATTCCTTTATAAGTTTAACATTTACATTGCATAGGCTTATACACTAATAGAAATAATACAGGTGTAATTATGATGGTGTACGGTAATACAGGTAGGGTAAAATATACGCTTATGACAACGAACATAATGATTTCATAATTCTCTACATTATGATTATCATGTCAAAAAATACCAACTTTAACAAAATAATTGGTTCGAGTGATTTTTTTTTCAACTTTACAGTACGGTGTCTTAACGGAAATGGGTTTCAGGTCAGCTGCAAGGAAAACTTTCTGAATTGTTTTGTTTTGGGCGGTTTTATATTTTTAAAGCGCTTGAAAGTGCTGTTCAGATAATTAAATTTTCAGTTAATCAGGATGTGGAATTTAGAAAGTATGTTACTCGTTGAAACAGGAAAAATAGTACATTACATGTAGATGTATAGTTGTATACTCAGGTCTAAAATGTGATATTCAAATCAATAAGTAAATTTCATTTATTACCGGTTTGAAAAAGAAAGTGCCAAAAAATTATAAATAATGCTGAAACAATCCATGTAAATGTCTAACTATATACCTAACGATTGTCTTCAACAACTTCGCAAATGATACTGTGATGTGTAATACCCTTATGGGCTATATTATTACAGAACACAAATAAAGTTTTGGTATCTGTGGGATTTGTAAATAGCTTCAAGAGTATTCGTACAACATTTCAACTTCCTCAATGAAATGAAATAAGACTATGATACAGTAAGTGGTTTTTGGTATTCGTCAAATTGGCTGTAGCATGAAAGTTTGATGATATAATTTCTGATACATTAATACAGGATTGTTTTCTTTGAGTAAGTTAGGCAGAGAGACATAGAACAAAACTGGAGTTGATTATAAGGAATTTTATTTGATGCATAATGCTATAACAGAAACCTGATCTCCCATTATAGCATTATGAACTGATTACAGAAGTGTATGTTATAAATTACAATATTCACTGAAAAAACACTTAACTACAACCTTTCTAAATGCAAACAAAAAAGGAAACATTCCACAACCACATACAATACAGTTTATAAAATTGTACGATGATGCTTGACTCTTCCACTTCTTTTATCGTATTGCCGGACCCTTCTACTCTATACTGAGGAAAGTAAATATACTTGAAACAGATGTCCCACGCACACTCTGTACCTCACTTCACAGTAGACAGACAACAGACACAACTTTATGAACAACAAAGAGGAAAAAATTATGATTTTCAGAAAATAATGAAATAATCGGAAGATATTTAGTTTTTAATTTATTGCCTTAGATGAAGAATTTTGTCACGTGTATGGATTCTGAATTCAGTTATATTTGAGGCAGTCAGAAAGTTATTGTTTAAGCGAAGATGGATGACAGCTCGTAATTTATACGGGATGGCCCCCCAAAAAAGGTATCACTTTATGAAATGCAATATTTTCGGAAATAGTAAAGCTAGAATCTTGAAATAAAAATTGACAGATAATCTTGTTCCCTTTCTGAAAATATATGGTTTTCTGACAATCCTTGCCGTATTACGGCCGCTATGGCCTTATAACTAAGAAAATATGGCAAATGAACGTTAGAAAATATTCATTTTTTGTAAAGCTAAAAAGTAACAAAAAAACACGTTTTTATGAATTTTATTATTTAGCCATTCTTTTTTACTAATAATAGTGGTTCGTCGTATCACCATTTTTATCGGTTTAAAAATGTAATCTACCTGAAAATGAAATGTGATGTTTTGAATAGAAAACATTCCGAGGGTGTTACTGCAAAAACTATTTTGAAATTCTGAGGCATATTGCACTTTATCATTGTATTAAAAACCAAAAATTATAAAGGCCGTAGCGATCATTTCAGGACGAGAACAAGATTCTCTTTCAATTGGTTTCTATTTCAAAATTTTAGCTTCAATATTGTAGAAATTATTGCAGTACATAAAGTGGAACCGTTTTTTATAAAGTGGAACCGGGGAGTCATCCTGTATATTTTCAAACAATCCAAACATTCTATTTCATAGCACCTTCTTGTATGTTTTAAGAAAGTTATTGAACTGGAAATTGATGTAAGTTTACAGAATGGAAATACGTATTTAAATCAATGAATGAATCACTACACCAGAAATGAATTATCACCTTATTTTAAAGTTTAAAACTCAACATATAAAATGTGATGAAGCGACTTCTTCTATACTACATCAACTTCAATTACAAACGTTGTTCGCTTTAAAGGGAAAAGAATTCTAGTCTTAAGAAAATTTTCACAATGCCAAGTTTTTCTCAGATGTAAATGCAATTAGAAGGAAATTTAATGAAAGACAGCCATTATCGAAGAGCATTGTTCTCTTCTTCAAAGTCTATCATTTAACCAAGAGAGAGATGGAAGAGGAACTATATAAAAGAAAAGCTGACATAGCTGCGAAGCTTGCTGAAGAAAATGAAAGTGTCAAGGTAGAAAAAAATAGTCTTTCCTTTTTCTTTCTTTCTCTTTCGAAACAGTGCTAACTTACTTTTTTCCAGTTGGAGATATACAGTAGCAAATCGTTTCTTAGATTATTTGAGTTCTTGGGAGAAAATGGTCACCCGGATGCCAATTTCTTTCTTCCAAGGTTGGGGGGAAAATGATTCAACCTACGAAAATGGTCTTCCACTTGGAAAAAATTGCTTACGTTATTATGACCATTGGAAAGATGTTTGATCACTCATTGTTCTCACACGATTTGGAAATAGTTATTTCAGAAAACGAAGTGGATAGAAGAATTTGATATCAAGTGACTTTTGAATGTTTGTGTTTTTGTATTTAGATACTTTTTACAGTTGTCATAAAAGACCACGTCACCTAAGAGATAAAATATTGCAGACTGCTCTTTTTCGTTCTTAATTTTTAAAGCGAGTCAATTTTGAACACACAGCTTTACTGAAGTTTAATAGCAATAACTTTCATGTAAAGAATCACAGTGACGAAAAAAAACAGCAAAAATATTTGAGATGAAACCTTTCTGTCCCCATAAATATTACACACCTTCACAAAAACACATTTACAGCAACGATAAAGACTTATTTCCACTCTTAACATTACTTCTACTAATTAAAAGCCCAAATAATCTAATCCATGCAATAAAAGCAAGTAATTTTTCTTCTTTGATTGATGTATGTGATGGAAGCAACTGTTCCCTGATATTGTGGAGGCCCTTGATTGCCTATTAAACAGCTTACTAAAAAGTCTCTTCTCTTCAAGTTGGTTTGAGTACCCACTTGATTCAATGTGGTTTGTGGTCGCTCCAAATAGCCCCTTAATATTCAGATGGTGAGATACCCGATAATCACTTCATTCTACACTATTTTACTTCCCTAATAAAATTCACAACTGCTCTAATGCATTTACAGGAGTAGAAATATAAAAGGTTTAGTTAGATGAGGCGATAAGAAGGTTGCCATTAAAAAAATACAACCTGTAGCTTCTAGCATTTAGTTACTTTTTAGAAAATGGGTGCTTAATTAATGCAATTAGAGTCACAGCATCGCAATCTCGATGAACATAGGATATTTTTTTCCAGTTTCTCAGACTTTGTCACGAAGGAGGAATACTACAAAATGGTATTTTTTTTCACTTTATTTTGTTTGTTTTATTTTAAATATTTGAAAATCAAACTTTCATAGCCCTAAGAAATATGTGATTAATAGCTACTAATGATAATTTTAACTTTCATTTGTAGTTAGTGGATGAAACTGCTGGATGAGTGTTTTCGATTTACTGAATACTGAGTTAAATTAATAAAGTTCAAACAATTAACTATTATCCTGATTATGATGTAGGAAAAGAAAACACGAAAATGTAAATGTATAACACTATACAGTAAATTATCATGCAATATATATTCATTGTAAGTACATTTACCTGCTGCTTAAAGCAATAATACGTTATGCCTTTCTGTTTCACTAATACAGCAATTCCTCCATCAGTTCAAACTACACAAATGTTCGTATACGTCAATACGTGTAAACCAAACGTCCGTCCTTCTAATACACAAACACACTTTCCATATTAAAACCACGTGGGGAAAATTGTGCGCCACTACAGAAAATAAGCAACATCAATATCTTCTAGTTGCAAAAAACACTTACCATTTCTCAAGTTCATTATTTAACTGTAATATATTGTAAGTGTCGAATTTCTCTCTCCAAGCGTACGTATATATTTAAAACATTTGAGTTTGTGTACACAGTAGCACTGTGAGTGAATTGTACTTGCGATATGATGGGAAGGTATTTCCAAAGCATCTAGTGCATCTGTCAAAAGGGATCTGTACCATCTGCCACCCGAACAACCCCATACAGGGCCACCTCAAGAGAAAAGGGACACTTTCTCTTATGCTGAGAGGAAACGTACTTATAATGAACGGTAGCAAAATTTAGTGTTCATGAATGATCCAAAAATGAAAATAGTGATATTAATTTTTATGACATAATAACTACTTTTAACGAACAGTGAAGTCATGACATATAGGAAGAAGAATATCTCACACTCTGACTATCATATTTTGGGTTTGCAAAGAAACATTGTATAGTAGATGATTAACCAAAAGAAAAACAGGACTTCAAATTTTACTATGTTGTATACAAATGTGCAGGGTTATCTGCGGGAAACAAATGCATTGGACAATATCCTGAACAAGGCTGAAGAAATGCCTGCTTTGTATGTATAACGTTTATACAGGTCCTATACTCATTTATTTAAATAATTTGTGGTTTACACATCTTTAAAAGAATACTTTAATCATGTAACGAGAATATTTGCTATAATAAATAATCGTTTTACATCGACTGTTAAATATACATATCGCCAATATTTTCATCTTATCACCAAGAAAACATATCACCAAACAAACTTTCAACATGAAAACATATCAGATTTTACTCCAACCTTTTCTACCAAACAGTATAGTTGAAACGATCCCCTAACCCTTCACGACCCCAATGTATAAACCGACCCTACTATTACTACTGCCTCTCTATACATTCAACTATACGCCTGTCTTTATACAACCACACTCTACATCAGCTGGAGACCAAATGGAATTTTCACACTCGGATACAATATTCTTCCTCTATACTTTGCTAAATTGCACAAATGATGGAACAAAGACATGAAAAACTTGTACTTTCAGAAATGTAGAGGTGTACTCTAGGATATATAACGTATGTATACTACAGGATGGTCGGGTAATGTGATTACTTTCCACATATCTGTTTCATTTTCAAATTGAGTTTTACATTTGAAGTAGTTTTTTTACGTGTATTTGATGGAGTTTATACTGAGTTTAATACTTTTGAAAGGAGTATTGATTATTTTATAATTAAAGCAATGAAAAGAATTTCATGGTATTATGAGGAATTCGAAATTATTTCAATATTAAAAGATCGGACATTTATTTGTGGCAGAAACTCTTGACTGGTCAAATAAATTTAAAATATCGGTATGGAATGAAACGATATTTTAATTTCAATTTAACGAAATCATACTAGTTGCTTCCCGATTGTTAAGATAGTAAACAGCCTGAAAAAAGAAGGTAAACATATTCTTAAACCTAAATAAATAATACTATTTAAATGATAAATAGAAACTTTTTATATAAAATATAATTATACCTGAGGTAGTTAGAATTTCAATAATCAAGACTACATTAATAAATATTGAAACTGGTGAACTGCGTACTACAGATCACACCAATAGCAAAGTGGCCAAAATTATCACTAAGTCTTGCAAAACATTTTTTTTTTGCGGTATTATCAGCAAAATAATGAGCACATGTATCTTCCACCTATTAGTAATCATTTCAAAAAGAAGAGACAATTTTATTAAATGCACTTTAATAGCAGAATGAATGAAAATTGAAAACGAGACTTCTTCCAGTCCAGCTAAAAGGGTTAGAAAGGGAGGTGAGTTTTAGCAAAGTGAGAGCAAACATTTAGCAAATATTGTTGTAACTGTTTTAGTGACTATGTGTGTGTGTGTGTGGAGTAAGTTGTTTGATTGGTAAGCAATGGATTCATTTGAGTAGGAGGAGGGATTCAATGACAGAGGCAGCTGGCGTCTGGAGCAAAGAGAAAAGAGAGAGAGATGAGATGGGAGAGAGGGGGGGGCAGAGAGAGGGGGAAGATAAAGGGCCATGTGGTGAAACTTCCCCTAACTACACAGTTGCCAAATTACCCACTATTCTTTACAGGTATATACTATATAGGCACTTCAATAAAACGATGCTTTAATTTATTTCTCCAATACTACTTTTATACATCATCGATCTATTGATTGGGAACATGCTATACGTTCCCTTCAAACTACTTCACACCAAGAGACATGTTTATTACTTGGATGTAGTTGGGTAACTTCTATATTAAATCTAGGTCTATTCGAGAGTAATTACTTGGGAAAAATTTATGAAAAATGTTGTTAGATTATAAGTAAATGTGAGATTTTTAGTCTATAGTCTGAACTAACCAGAATAATTTAATTTGAGAAGTAAGGAAACTTAGGTAAAATGTAATTCGTTATAGCATCATTCATTTACAAGGCAGTATCCAAACGTTTATACATGTTTTAACATTGTTATTCAAAACTATCCTGTCGGAAAAGGATCGAAAAAATAATTACTGTTCCTGATTTCCATATCCGAGAGAGAGAGAGAGAGTGGTGATATTTTGTAAGTCCTAGAGATTAGATAGAAATATCGATTTCAATGCTAATGCGCCGCGATCATGAATAAAACTTTGTGTGATTTAAACTTAGAACTGTACAAAGAGTGAAGACTGTAAAATTTTTGTAATTGCAAACGTACTGTATTTGAAAACGACATGTCACAACTGGTCAACAACTAGCTGATACATTGAATTTACGAGTGCCCGATAGTGATATTAATATGCAATTCGAAAACTTTATATGAACATTCTTTGTTTTCAAGTTACAAATATGTTATGATACTGTAATTGCTTATTGAATAATGCAATGAAAATTATAATAAATTCATAATATAGTGAAAGAAATAATTTACTTCCTTATTCAAAACCTTCTCAATTTCACTGAACCTTTTATCAAATTTTCAAATATCTAAATTACAATATTTAAAAATAACAAAACAGAAAAAAGTTTGAAATACTGGATTTTCCTATTAAATGAAATGAACTGAGGAAATTTTTTAATACCTAAGCACTTCCAAAACCTTTTAATATTTACCAATACTGAGAAGTAAATTGTCGATTTTAACTAGTATAATTTAGTTTGCAACTGACAAAAAAGTAATTGTCTTAAAAGAGAGATAAAAAAACTTTTTATAGCTGATATATAAATGATATTGAAATGTTCTATAAATATCTTTTCAACCACCTATACTCCGTTCCAACACTTTCAAGTGATCAGTTTGTAATGATACTTGCATCAGATTTTATTTACAAACAATCTTTATCAGAGAAAAATCCTCTTTGACCTAAAGATCAAATCTGTCTCAAACTGCAATAACGTTTCATCATTAAAGCAATTAAAAGTAAATATTTTTAAAAGTACGAGAGAAGAAAAGCGATGAATGATGTTATGCAACTCCATCTCAATGCTTTGGCTTTTCTCCAAACACTTTTATTTCCAAACAACTCGAATTAACATAAAATAAATCCAATGATCCGATTATTGAGGATTATCTCTTATTACGATCTTCCAATCAGTCGAAACATACGATAGAAAGAAGTAAACAGATGCCGAAGTAAAATAAATCAGATGAATTGAATTAATAAGGAAATGACCTCAATGTATACTCTTTTAATCTTTTAACAACGCCTAAGTATTAGCCTACGATACATCTTTATTAATATATGGTATTAAAAGGTAAAAATTATCTTTTGGGAGGAAATAATATTTTTTTACGTGGGAATGACCGATTTTTAAAAAACTGTATAAAACCAAAGGTCCTCATTTGGAAAAACATCAATTCATAAGGTAGTACTGAAAAATAAAAATGATGTATTTGACTATCAGTAACGTATGATATAAGTCATTAACGTAACCATGACATTGACCCTTTCAAAGCATTACATTAATAGACACACTCGTCTCGTGGTATTGCGTTATATAACTAAGTCATTGTATTTACTAGAATTGAATAGTAATAAGCAGTCATAATATCAGGTAATGTAATTCAAAGGTACATAATCATTATTAATCATAATCATTATCATTATCAATAATAATCATAATCATTATTGATATTGCTATAAGTTACAGTTTCAATATGTATAATAGTATTAGTTGGGAAATAACATCATTTTCTAGATCATACTGTAACGTCCTTCCAGTATATAGAAACAACGGATATTTTTTTAAATGAGAAAAAGAATATGATACTTCTTCAGCAAGTATTCTTGAAATTAAAATAGCTAATATTTACTATCTATTTAAGTGAGAAGGTAAACAGCACGTTATATTTATTTTGTGTTATGCAGCAGTCATACATAATGATTGCAAGACAACTAAAACAAATTGTTGCAATATCTTTTCAAGAAAGCTAAAAGTCTGAAAGAGTGTTGAAGAATATACTGTAGCGAAAAATCAATAATTAGAATAATTCATTATTGTGATTCCTCGGTTGATACTAAAATAATAAATGTATCTTCAGTGTATATAAAGAAATTTAGAATAATGATTTGTAGATAAGAAGTAAGCATACCTAATAACAAGGCAAAGTGTCGTATCACTCACAGATGCATAGCAGATGTGTTGATTAATATACTCATTAGTAGTGTCAGTGAACTTATGAACGTTAGAGAAGGTCAAAATCAACATAGAATACCAGTAAATAAAGTATTATCACTTATCAATGTTAACATAAACTATGTAGCCCTACGCACGTCATTCACTCTAAAATAAATACACAAAAAATATCGTCATTTTTGATAATTTCCCCCAATCATTTTTTCTTATTTATTTAAGAAAGCAAGTCCAATGTACATTTTATATCTAGTAAAAATTATTTGTATGAAATAATATGAAATTTTATACATATACGGTATAATTCTTATATACCTTCTTCAATATATTTGTGTTGTTGAAATACTTTATTATCCTCTTCAATGCTGAATTTTTATTTCATTTTATAAGCTATAAATTGATGAGAAGGTGAACTACACACAATGTATAAACATGATCTAACATTAAAAAGTGCATATTGAAAAATAATGAAATTTCAGATATTTTTGTGGATCTTTAGTTCTTTAGATTTGTCCAAAGAATATAATTTGAAATATAAAAAGAAAAAGAACATGTTTCTAAAAAATCAAAATGCGATATATAATGATATGTAAATTTCAAGAAGAATATATTTAAATGTATTAGGATATTTCATTCTAGAAATGAAAAGTTTAATAAAGTAATATGAAATATTTATCTAGCATATCTAAAAGCAACAAAAGAAATGTAACTTCCACATCAACAACTCCCCAGCATATTTAAAGTAGAAGAACACGAGAAAAAGAATCAATATAAGTTTCTAAGCAAAAATATTCTTTTTTTACTTTTTTGATGGAAATAAGCTGAATCCAGCTTTTCTACGTAAGTGTTGTAGAGTGTGAGAATGAGGAAACAGCATAGTGTCATTCTGGACAGGTTTCCAGTCGACATGATATGTCACTTTTCCCCTTATCTCTCCCTACATCCCTACATATCATCCCTATAGTACTATAGCACAAAGAGGAAGGTTCTCTAACTACAACTTTTATAATGTGGATCGTATGAATGTAGATACCAACAGTTTTAGAATTGTCATTTTTAACATATATTTATTTTTTAAAAACATTGAAAATATTGTAATTGTGTAGTTTTAGATGGTCAACATTTATAAGAAAAAAGATTTCTTTGGTCGAAGTAAGAAAAAGAAGTATTCTTCCAGAATCACATTTCCAAGATGTTTCTATCTTTGGAGTTCATAATTAAACTACTATAAAATATTGAGATAATCCTGCTATATCATTGAGAGAAAACGTTCCTATGTCGAAGTTAAATAATATATAGATTATTATACGGTTAATACTGACATGATCTTGACTGTAGGAGAGGAAACTTGAAGCATGCCGGAAGATCAAGCGATACACGACGAAACAACATTTTTATATTGTTGTTGGATACATAGAGCAATCATAACACTAAAATTGGATATGAAAGGAAACCACCATTGGAACAATTTCGATATGGGTAAACTAAGTTCCAAAAAAGTTATGTCTTTTCAGGAATTATTTCCATGTTTTCTATATATAAGTCATTATTAATGAAGTCACTAACATAACGAAGCGCAAAGGAAAGAAATAAGCAAAAACATGAGACACAACCTTGCTGAAATAATGGACTGCAATAAAGATGTTGGTATAATCTACAGCATACTATATCAATACACAATCCACTTCAACACAGAGAAATGAAATCACCACCTAATACTAAACATATTCCCAGTTCGTACACATAATTCTTTGTCTAAACTTACTGCATTTCCTATTTCCAGAGAGAGAAAGAGAGAGAGAGTGAGTGAATATAAACGCAGATAAAATCATAATGCTCACTTCAACACATCTGTCCAACGCAAATTGATGCATTTCTAACTCCATCACATCACTTGAAGCAATTGACTCCTAAAGGAATGACGCGAATAAAATGGATTGTTTTATTATAGAGAAAACTTCATTCCCTCAAAAGAGACAGTGACTCCTCACATAATAATTATCGATTTTTGATTTAATCTGTCAGCACAAGATTTGTTTAATGAATTCGCTGCATCTCTCTCTTCCTTCATTGGTGCAGATGACGTGTGATAAAACGTCAAGTAATGTGGTTTTGGAAAAATAGAATATTTTTGGTTGTTATGCTGATCTTTGTCGTTATTTTTGTCTCGATATCACCAACTCAATTTCTAAATTTAATGGAAAATAAGGGAAGGAAAGGAATATTTGAATGCTGTCGTTGTTCACTGATAATTTTAGTTTCTGCTATAAATACTTCACCACGTATTTCATAAAGACACAGATCATCATCTCGTCGAAATAATATAAAAGTAATGCTTTCTGAGAGGATATCTATACCTTTTTCTGCGGGAACGTATCGTAATGATTTGTAGAATGAAATATTTTAGTATCATAAGCTATATTGTATATATGCGTTCTAAATAATAGAAGGCTGTTACTAACACAACTCATTACCGTGCAGTTGTTACAAACCTATTTATCATCAACATCTGTGGCATGGATTTATTAAATACTCGTAACTATTTGTACTACATAAATTCAAAGTAAAGGTTATAGCTCTACAATAACGTAACCGAGACATACACAAATTGTTACAACTTACTGTAAAAATATTTTTTTCTGAATGATTTAATTTCGTGAAAGTGGCAATTGCAATGAAAGTAACGTATATCGAGATTTCTATATAAAAATTAAAATAACAGAATACTATTATATTATTATTAGATGTTAAACAGGGCAAATCCGTGAGACCAATATACAATAATATTAAAACAATCTTTCATAGCTGTATTTACGTACATTACAAATCAAAGCCTGTTGTATTTTTTTTTTTTTACAAACAGCGAAATAGGTGCTTGAGCTGTACCGTAATAAAATAATAAATATACATGAAAATCCTGTAGTGTTTTCTATCTCTTCCATGTGAATGTATTCAGTCTGAAATGCCTATCATTCTCATTCTGACAGTCTATCTTTCTCCCTGTCTCTCTATATACTACCCAATGATGAATTGGTTCTTCCCATTTATCTCATGTCTTCCGGTCAACACTAAACTCAATCCAAGCCAAACAATTCTCTACTAATGGAACAAAATAGTCTTTGTTTTATTTTTTTTCACAACGACGTGTCTGTAGCGATCTCATAAAAGAGGGAAAAAAAATAATATAACAAGATTTTAGTGGAACATTTCAACTTTCTTCCACAGTTGTAAAAGCAATTCTTCAACATACGAAAAGTAATAAATGATTTTACTGGGCGACATTCAAACCAATAAGAGTATTCCATTATATACCCATACAACAGCATTTTCCTCTATAAAGTATTTATATTCCGCAGAGATATAAAATAGTAGAAAAAATAGCAATCATTTTCTAATACTAGACTTGTACCTTCACGTCTTCATTGCAGATAGAATGCAGTCGTAAAATTCCTTCTTGCTGTTTAGTTCCTTTGTGTTCGGACTCATGTTAACAATAAAATTCACAGTATTAGGATATGACTTGTGCATGCTAATGTAAAAGGAACAAGACGAAATTTAATCAAGGAAACGAAGTATTTTCTGCTTTGTTTGAGACGAGTCGCTTATTATTTGGATTTATATTTAGATAGAATCATTGATCTATTTGTCATTGTATTGTTGATTCAGATGGAAACGAACTTTTCGTGTCTCTTTATACTAAATGTCGATACTCTAAGTTTTCTCATCATTTCTGATATAAATGCAACAGAACTTCTTGGAGGGTTTTTTCCATTGTAGATGCAGTTAGATTAATCAAGTTTCAGTAAAAACTTTTTCTTAATAACGTTTCATGAAATTTCTTTGTAAAAGTATAAGGTTTCAAAGTCAGGACAGTACCAAATGATAACAATTACAATATTTAAATAAAGTTTGTTTTAACATTACTTTTACACAATTTGACGTGTAAAAACCAAATTACCATTCAACGATGAAGCTATACAGATCAGTTTCCTTTAACCCACCTTTTTTTTTTCCACTTTTATTTCTTCAAATGTGCATTTCAATACAAGCAATGCCATAAATAAATAAGAGTTATTTGCTTTAATTTTTATTTGCTTTTGTCAGTCAATCCAGGTGGAAAAATGTATCATGATGATTGATGATATTCAATAAACTACTTGCTCATTACTATTTAATGCGATCCACGACTGCATAAAGAAAAAAATAGTTTATACTATTAATAAATAATCTTTGTAGAATAGGGAAGTTACATTTCCGTTGAAATATAGCTATAGTACTACAGACTATCTGTAGACGTTGCTTGTAGCTTTGACGGCATAGAACACGTGAGCGCGACATTCAAGCAGTTTAACTTTCTTCCCAGAATTTTTCAATCTTAGATTTGACAATTTTAAATGCATTATTATCAATAACTTTTGATAGTTTTAGAGTATAAAAGAACGGTTCCGTAGCATTCGGTGTTATAATTCTGCTCTAATTATAAAGTTTTAATTTATTTCATAATAACGTTTAAAGTAACTAGGCTATGACTGTATTCCAGCTGTTGATACATTTCTTACTCGTCGTGAATTAGTAAAACAAAAAATTCAATATCAGAATTTAACATTGGTAACGCGATAATTATATTCCATCCTATTCACCCCGAGTTTAAATGTAAAGCTGCCTGAAAGATCTTCTTACTCCTTTTATTCAAATCTCGCATAATCTAAAAAAAAAAAAAAAATTTCATTCATAAAAAGAAAACACTCCAAAACAAATGTCCCGAAGCTCCATAATATACGATAGCAAACAAAACGTACGATCCATCATTCATGCATCCGAGTACAGTATATATGAAATTTTATCTATGGGTTCAAACTCTTACTGTGGACTATATTTTGTGGCAGAAGTACATTCCGATGTCATCAGCATACAGCACTACCCCTTCACTTCCCGCGCACTACTGTAAACACTATACGGAGAATTCAAGACCAAACATTTCCTTGCCAAATAATTTGTCTGCGAAAGAAGAAAAAAAGCACCAGCACGAAACCTACAGAGAGAGAGAAGTAGAGTACTGGAGTGAGAAGAGGGAAAAAATTCTCACCAATAACAGAAGAGTAGCTTCAGGGTTGACAGATTACTCAATTATCCATGGCATACTTATGGGCAATACATAAAAATCTTTAATACTCAATTTTCTGGTGTAATATTAACAATAAATTTATTGATTTGGCAGCTAGGGTAAAATGTTTTTTTTTTTACAAAACTTAGTTTTCCATATGCTTGTACAATTGAATGACAATATGTAGGGTATGTCATTTACTACAAACAATGAAGTTTTATTACAAGTGAGAATCAGGGTAGAAATCGATGCAGGCCGAGCTTCACGCCTCCATCGAGTTCTACCCTGTTGAGAACGATTTATCAGAACTTTTCAGTTTTATTCAAGATGAGAAAACAATATACAACAACTAGATGGAAAACATCATCTTCAGATTGTTACCATAAATCACTTAATATCTTATTTCTGTTGTATCTCTAACACAGATATGGTCATATTTAAGAGGAAGCTATTGAGATATTTATCAATTTTTGGTACTAGTGCTCGGTAAAATATTAAATTCTTCTATATGTTTTCTCATTTATTAAATGACTGTGGCTGAGGAAGTATTCGAGCTGAAAACAATAAAAAATAATATAATGATTGCAATGACGAGTAATTTTGTATTATGAATGTCTCTATTGAACAGAAATTTACATTTTACTAATGCAGATGTCTAGAGCATAGTATTAATTTTATAGAAATAATAAAAGCAAGGCAGAAATATATTATTTATGCTTCTGAAATTGTCAGTTATAAATAAGTATTGATTTGTCATGGATCGATGGATGTTTTGATGGTGTAATGTTGGAATCGCGCTTATTCTCAAAATGGGAAGATTATTAAACAACCATAATGCCATCGTTCATGAATATTTGTGATCATTTATTTTTTAATAAGATAATGGCAGATAATTTCCATTTTAAATGTAATTGTCGTAATTGTAACTATCTGTCAACCCTGCCTTCCATCACTCTTTGCTCTATTGAGCTCGTAGTAAACATCTGCGCATGCTTGCCTTCGACATAAAGATTTTTAGTGTACCATCTCTATTCAACAAATTACTTCCCACTCCTAAGAAGAATTTTATGTCACCAACATCTAACACTTTTTTGTTTTTACATAGAGATCCTTCTATCACTATACATGCTACCACTCACAAATATCACACTTTTTTACTACTTTTTATCAGAGTATAAAAAGAGAGAAAGGATACAGTTGCCGTTTACGCGGGAGATACTGCTGGACCAATTCATGTACTTTCTAGAAATTCTATAATATTCGAAATTATTGTTCGCAAAGTTTGCCAAATTTTGAACTAAAACACTGTAATTGTATATGTATAGGAGCACTGTAACTGTATAGACAAAGGATAAAAAGAAAATGATGTTAAAAACATTAATGACGGATGAAACTGATGAGAGAGAAGCAAATGCAAGTTCAATATAGTTTGATACGCACGGCTAAATTAGACAGTATCGATTACATTTCTTAGAGTATTAATTCAAGCACCAGATATCCATAACTTTGGGAACGTTGTGTATTCGTATCAGTAAAAAGATCATAAGAAATATTTAATGTTAAAACTTAATAATTTGGAAACAGGGAAACAAATTTTCAAATGCCACATTATAATAGGCAGGTGTTCTACTGGAGAGAATAACGTATATATTTTAAATTATAAACAAATCGAGACCTTGTCATTCAATTATACTGGATATATTATTCCAAAGATAGTCAGATGCAATAATAAAATAAGAAATTTATATAATCTACTCAACATTTTCCAATCCACTTTTTCATTAAATAGAGGAATTCACACTCTTTACAATCTAGATCCATTTTTGAGAAATGAATGGCGAAGCTGTCTCCCCTCCTCGACGGTCTTTGCCCTTGTCGTGTCTCCCCCTCCTTCCCCTTTATCTTCTCCCAACCCCCCCCCCCCCCCTCCTCTCTTCCATCCCCTTAGACCCCACAGACAAAATAAACGTTTGTCCCAGACGGATAGCCTACCAACAACACACTTTACGACGGAAATGGTTACATTACAGAAACTGGAGCAATATGCTTACTAACACTATCAATGAAAATATTGGCGCCACACATGGACAAAAAATGTTTCATAGAAAGTTCTTATCGGAGAAAGTATACGATCCTTCAGGAAAGTTGATTGCGGTAAATAGATATAAAATATATCTACGATGACGATAAAAATTACTTCAAATAGATTGACGGAAGAATAAAAAGTGCGGGATATTTCAAAATAATACTTCAAAAATAATTTGTTTTGTTACATATCCTTTCAAGATCTTACCAACGATAATGCAGTTATAAAACGTATGATAAGTGTTCCAGATACAAACGACTGTTCTAATTTTATTTCGGAATGAATATTAAGGAAATCCTTATTAAATAAAGCTTAAAAAAACATTCTTTAACATATAAATGGGCAGCAAAGATCTCAAGCAATGAAAGAACTCAGATCAATTAATCCCTCTATTGTCAATTTCTTTCATGTACCAAAATTGATCGTTGAATGTCATTTTTCGCTTTTCGTGTGTTCTTTAGTGAACGATCAAACTCTTTACTGAATGATCTCATAAATTCTGCTACTTGTACAAAAGCAGACTGTAATAAAGAACATTCTCCATTTTCTTTTCTGAAGTGGAGAAATTGAAATGAAAAGTGATTATTGCTAATCATCTCTTTTGGAAAGTCGTAAAATTAAGACAAATTCTTCCTCGTCCTATACAGATAACGCTTCATATATTATTCTGCTAAAATAGCTATATTTAATATCGATGAGTTCCTATATAAGAAATTTTGAGATGTATCGCGTACAGATGTCAAGAATATTAGGAAACTTTTGTATGTTCCAAGAATCCCAATATATTTCTGAGCATTTGGTATTCTGGCGAACTGTAAGTTTCTCGCTAACTTCATGTACAAGATATGAAGGTATCACGTGTTGTGTGAATTCAATTTCCAGATTTGGACATGGAAGAAAAAAGAAGAAAAAAGAAAGGAAGAAAGAGAAAATAATATCTTAAACAGATGTGAACGAGCAATATAACTCACCCAATATTGTTTAATATTATGAACCGTGACTCTTCAAAAGAAATCTTGATTCGTTTGAATTTTTTTTTTTTTTAATACTCTCATATTTGCTTTTCAAATAAATAACTACTTGTATTCAGATATATTAATATGACGTTGGAATTATGTAAAACTAAAATTTTAGAGATTTTGTAATATCATCGGTATAATTATACAGGCCTTTGCAATGATGCTGTGCCTTTTTATGATAGTTTTATAAGGTCTACGAGTAAGGAGATTATATTTAAAAATGATCGGCAGTTAGTGATTGTACGAAAATATACTAGCTGTGTTTCTTTACTATCTTCACAGCAAGTCTGTTGTCATAGATGTTCTGTTACTTACTGCAAATTAGTCTTCTCGAAAGCAAGGAGGACCTAATTTTTACAATTTATAAAATAACAATCCTATTAAAGTATTAAAAATGTTAAAGTGATTTATATAATGGACTCACGATTTCTTTAACTTAGATTTCTTTTATTATTGAAGTTATATAAACAATGAAATATCGGATATTATAAGAAGAAAATTGGTATATAAAATACAAACGATGAAAAATGCATATTTGCATAATTATATTTGTTACAATACTTATTCTGAATGGGGCAAAAAATGTCTCTTCAGACAGCAAAACAGTTATACACTTCAAAGAGAAGAAATTGTGAAAGTTTACTCGACAAGTTTTTTTGTTTGTTTTCTTTGATCCTATCTTTATGAAAAAAGAAAATATTAAACCAAAACACGATTTAACAAAAATGCTATCAAGAATTATGTGTATAATTGCTATTTACTACACCAGATTTCTATAGATACACTTTCTCGCCATACTTCAGTAATTATATCTAGTTTCACGTTTGCATAAATATATTGTAATAATTAATCCCCAAATCTTAAAAGTCACGTAAACTGCACAGCAGTTATATATCTACATGAGTGTTATAGTGTACCAGCTCAGAACAGCTGAAATGGTCCCACTATGCTTCAGGTAAATGACTAAAAATCAGAAAACATAAAAGTAAACATGCAGAAAAAATTGGATTATATAATTGAAAAAAAAAAAAAAAAATTTGTAAATAGTTTATAACTATAATTTTCTTAAGGAGTTTCAAAAACCACGAAGTGAACTTTCATCCACCGGTTTACTTATTGGTTCAAAAGAAGAACATTTATACCAAAGTACGTTTCGAATAAATAAAAACTGTTTTAGCTTGGTTTATCATAGAAAACAAATTTCCTAAACTTAAAATTAATATTTTTGTAGTTTTATGTTAACAAAGAGATCCATTTCGACCCTAAAATTAATATCATTTGAAAAAACTGAGAGAATATTATCTCGAATTCATGTACCATATCATCCGTTTATCTATGCCATCTTAATACCGAGTAGTTCAATTCACAGAAACAAACAGGTTCATTGAAATTTAATAAACACAACAAACTTATCCAACTTTTGAGCTTTCCGAAGTTCCATTTTAATTTTCGTCAAGAAATCTCAAGTAAATAAAGTTCCTGAAAGAAATTTCCACTTTCTCATTTCTTCCTTCCTAATGAGAACTTCCTAAATTCTCTCTCCATTTAGCAAATTTGCAAAATCTGTTCCTTTTTCTTAAAGTACGACAAAAGCCAAAAAAATGTAGTTAATTGTATTTCCTTCCTTAGTATGAAAACGTTAATCTGTTCCGTAAGCTTCTTTCATCTCTTGCCGACTTTACTTCTTCCTACTACGTGAAAGGATCAAATGCCTTTGGCTATTACATTTTCTACATGTACTCTTGGTTTGAGTTGCACTTCACAAGGGAAGAAATATTCAACAACTTGATGATAGAAAGGATGGAATTCAAGTACTTTGAGGGTTAGGATCGTAACAAGATGTCCACGAGAAGGCTCGCGAGAAGGAGCGAATCGAACAGTCTATAAAAATTTCATTTTCTCTAAAGAACAATATTTAATTGTGAAATTATAGTTCTTTCCATTCAATTTCGATTGCTTTTTATAAACTATACAATTAGTTTGGAAAATTTATCAATATTATACTTTTACTATAATGTACGAGCGTAAATATCGACCTGCAGATAACTTGGCAGTTTAGTTCATCATGAAGTTTAATCAGGTAATAGTTATATACAATTAGAACAAATCTTGATAGAAGTATATATTCAGTATTACAATAATACTCCTCTCTATTTTTCAATAAGCAGTATAAACCGTTCCATTATCAAAAAAAATGTTTACTATATCGAATTCTCTTCAAAAATGTGATCGAAGCAGCAAAATTCGTTCAAAAGTTACATTCTCATCCCCAGAAGCAAATAATATGTTCCGTTGCCACTGTTTGGAGATGATATCTCATTATCTGAGTTGGCGAGTTATAAGGTAAGTGAGTCAATGTGGCCATAAAGTGCAGCAACACGCCGAGGAAATATTTTCACCCCTTCTTAAACGCTATATGTAGAAACTTCAAGTGGAATTCATATTACAGATTAACTCAATAGGTTTATAGAACCCTATAAGCTTCAAAATTTATTCCGAAGCATCTCAGGTATTAAAAACATATAAGAAATTCAACAGTTATTGTAATGGTAATATCACAAGAAATATTTTTGTTTAATTTGTTTCTTTACTGATAGTATTTGGTTGTTGTAAATATTCTAAATACAAAAGAATACAAGACATATTGTTGAAATTTCATTTTCCATAGTACTCAAGTGCTAGAAATACACATAGTGGCATCGTATATATATAGTACCGTATAGTATAGAACAATATTGTGTTTATTGTATTTGTTACTATATTTGGTGCAAGTCTTTTAAACGCTATCTATTATTATTAGCTTCTGCAATTATATTCCTATTAATTTCGTTGTGTAGAAAGTAACGCGAAAAAATGAAAATACGTAATGCATCCATGAAAAACTGCGATTTAGGTATTGTGACATACTGCATCAACAATCTTACTGAAATCTTCAAGAAGGTACAGATTTCATTTGCCCTAAATAGCAAAAAAGGGGTGAATAATTAAGCAGCGCTAATGATAATTCATTTGAACAATTAAAATTATATATACACTAAGCAATATCTTGTCAAATAGGAGGAAAATGCATTCTCACCAACTCAGTACTCATTATATACTACACAGAAATGAACCTGCTACAAAGTCAAAATTCTTCTGAAATTCTTCTTTTATAATTCATCTTTTATTATATTCCTGGATAAAGGAGTGTAAAAATGAAACAGTATGTCATATTTTATATAGTTACACACTACGCAGTACAAGTGAACATTTGAACAATTAATCATTTGTTTCAACGATCACATTACGTTGTTATTTAGGATTGAAAATTTTCATGTAAGGGAGAAATAAACATACGAGCAACAGAGGTGCTATATATATTGCAGACCGTTTTAACATTTCCAAAATCAGTAAGTCCTATCCAGGGAATTTCAAGCTTTAGAAATCCATTATTCTCCAGGAAAAAATAAATTGCTTAATATATTTTATAATATTGGATATTTTTATACTAAGTTCACAGAAACCAATACAGAAGCATTCAAACTGTATATACATAATTATAGTTACTCAAAGACTAAACTATAAAAGCCAGTTTCGTTACAAAGGTTGTAGTTTGTGTGAATCAAAAATAGCACGCCTCAAAAAACGTCTTTGAAAAATGTAATAATAATCAGTATACGAAAGAAATTAAATTCAGTGACCGCCCCCCTTCCCCCACCCATAATAATGCAAAGTGTACTATATCTCTTACACACCCACGATATTATAAAATGCAAAGCCACAATATAGTACCTCTATCGATATAATTTCTAGATTTGAGAGAAGTGAACATTTTGCTCTTTAACATCGTAAACTTTAATAATGTATTTCTAGAAATTGAAGTAGAATAAGGTAGCAGAGGAGTATACAAGTTTTTTCAACTTCATTAGCATTCTTGGCCATTTTGCAATAAATTTTGTTTTCATGACAGCTCTACTGTATCACAGAGGATCGTTATATCGTGTAGAGTAGAATGCTCATAAACCTGGAAGTAATTTCCAAAATAATAAGTGTCACTGCATTGCAAACGCTAGTCTTCCTGGATAGGATAAGACTAGCATTCGGTATGGAAAAGGTATATTTGTGGTTGAATATATAATATGGAGGAATAATATACGAAGTGGATTTATGAATTTCTAAAACTTTCCCAACCGAGAAAGACTCGGAATAACTCCACAGGCTCATTTTGCTTTAGAATATTAGTTGAATAGAATGTATTTATAGCGACTGTATAGAAACTTTGAGGGCTACGGAGGCCCTATATTAAAAATTATCCTAATTGAATTTCTGAGAAATATGCAAACTACTTTTAGATTGAAATTATTATTATTGTTTAAAAAAATCTCAAAGTGTAACATAGTGAAGGAAGAAGTATACAAAGAAAACAGTATAATAATCAATACAGAAGTTCGAATATTATATCAAAGTACTATAAACCATATCGAAGATAACTTACATTTTATACCGATTCAGAATACGTGTGGTGTAATTTAGTGATATATCAAGTTAAATGAGGTTTTATAATGTTTCTTTATACGGTTACGATCAGACTACATGAAATTTAGGTGTAAATTATAAACAATATGATATTATCACTACTCTCTGTAAGGCAATACAATCATGTGTTCTCTCCTTCAGCTATTTCTAAAAAAACTGTATGTAAAATTCGATATACTGTATTATATAAATATAATGTTCTTTACTCCTCTACCAAACCACTGAAATATTCTTCCTCAAAAGTTGAAGTTTGTGTGGTAGTATTGTAGCAAATGTATCACCTAGGTAAGATGAATTTTATATATTCATAACATGTATTGCAATAAATACCTCTGCTCTTATTCAGATATATAAATTTCCCTTGGGAAGATGGAAAGAAATCAACTCCACAACAAGTGAAAGAAAATCTCTAAACTGAATGGGAGACAATAAATCTTATTGATTCAAATACACAATACTCACAACTTCTAAAGAACACTTTCTGTAGAGATATTTTGTTTCTTTCATTTATAATATTTATATTAAAAGGAATGTTCTGCGTTATTATTATGCCTGGAAGTTAATTTTCGTTATGAGAAAGGACGATTTGTGATATCCTGATAAACTAAACGAAATAACGAATACAGATGTTTCAAAATATCTGTATAAAGTTTGTTTACACTGTTATTTGTTTTCTAATAAAAATATATTTTACTGATTTCGGCTCACCAAACGTAAATATACAGCGGTATTTTTAATAAAAAAAAAATCATGAGCGCCAGAAGAGTATAGGTAAAGGGGTTTGTCGCTTTTCCCCCTGCATTTTCATTTTCAAGGAAACGAAAAGTCACCAGAAACAGATGATTTCCTGCTAAAACAGCAGAATTTGTATTAAGTTATCAATATCAAAATATGAAATCCCACTTCGCTCTCGGAATTTATAAACTGTTGCTAGATTTCATTTGCAAAGCTGTATATATTTTTGTTCGTCGGAAGTTCATTTTAAAAAATAATACGGCAATAGAAATCGTTCTAATTACTTTTATTTTTTACATTAATCTGATCCTAATGGGTAATTCAAACAAAACTGATGATTATCACTATATTCATTAAATTTCTTTCTGATCTATGATTCAAAAGATTTAGAAATGAAAACTGTGTACGGTATTAATAAGCTCCTAATTTACAAATAAAAAGGTATCATACCAATTCAGAACTTTAGTTTAAAAAAATGAAAAATAAGTCATCTGAAATGAAGTTCCTATAAAATTTATAGAATCATTGAGGTTTATTCCACGGTTGCACAAACGATTTTTATTACTTGATCCCGAAAAAGTGAGTAAAAAGGGATATTCGTATATAGAGACCATCTGTAATTTTAGTTTTCTCCCTCCCCATGTCATTGGGTTTTTCATTGTATATGTTTGTTGAGGGGATGGAAAAGGGGGAGGGAGGGGGGGACAAACGATTCTGAGGACAACATACACACATGTCCTCACAATTCTATCAATGAAACTCATACATGAAAAGCACAACAGCTCTTATATCAATTTAGTAAACTAACATTTATTTTGAATATTAGTTGAGTACGGAATTGTTATAGAACAATTTTTGGAAATATTTTAGGAAAATAATTAGAATACGCAAAAATAATATAAAACGTACCATTTAATCCATACTTGTGTATTATTAAAGCAAGTAATTTTAGAATTTAGGAATATTGATTTTTATCGACGTGTTGCTTGTCGTTTAATAATATTTTTGAAAACATAAAACTGCAAGTTCGCGATGAAACATAAAATCTGAAACTAAAATAGCTTTTCCATGACTTCCATTAGCTTCATTATTAAAAAACTTTCATATATTACCATATCTTACAGTACTAGTTTCAAAATTCCAAAATCATATAAAAGAATTTCAATAATCCGATTATAAAAAAAATTCAATGGATAAATTTAAGTTTAATAAATAAGTTTAATGAATTTGCTGCACTAAATTTCTTTTTCGCTATGAAGACTTGCAGATGCCCTATTTTTTCTAAAAAAAATCATCTAATAAAATCTTAAAAGCACGGAAACATTTTGAATATCCTATCTTATCAAAAAAAAAAAAAAAAACAGCGGCAACCACAGTTGAAAATAATAATACTACCCCATGTCTGCTCATTCCCAAAAGTAAAGCAAACCTTGTGAGTTTTCGAGTTGTTGTAATAGAATGTAAATGGTAGCAGATGCTTCTGATAAAAGAAATGAATGAATTCACAAGGTGGTAGAGAGGGGAAAAAGAAAGAAACAAAAATTAAAGAAAATTCCGTTGCACAGGGAAAATATAATAATAAGTAAAACTGTTTAACCTAGTTAATTAAATATAAAAAAAATAATCGGAGAATACAAAAATCGGTACGTTTCTGAAAGGCACGAAGAATATGATCAACTTAGGTTCTGTTTGGCTAGTTTATTGATATAAAAACGTAATTTCTATAACATACTCTGACATATTATCTCAAAATATATTTTTCAAGTGATTTTTCCAGTTTACTATATATTCTAATATTCTAAACACCGAAATGCCTGAATGAAAAGAACTTATGAACTAAAAAATGAAAACATTATTTTACTTAAAACTGGAAATATAGGTGAAAGTATGAAAACAATGTTAAAAAGATGTTAAAACGTGAAACCAGAATTTACTTTCTTGCTTTACATTACTCGATAATAAGAACTTTATAACCGCCAGTAATTACTAAACTGTCCCAGTTCGCGGCGTAGTGATAACTAAACAAATAAGGGTTTGACTTGTTTCACTTATATAAGTAAATACGAAACAAATGTCACGAAGCATTAAACTTTCTGTATAAAAGAATAAAAGCAAATAACACAGAATGATATTAGCAGCAATGACTTTTGAAAATACACATTGAAACATTGATCGTTACTTACCTACACCTCAAACAGTAGAATTTGAATGCTGAAGATGATAGTGTTGTAATGTGGAACAGTTTGTTACTGTTGTCGTACAGTAGATAAGACATTTACCTTAACATAGATAATGATGCGTTTTATGTGTTTACAAATATGCTCAGTGTATCGTTATCTCACTTTCTGTAATTCTATGTTATCGTAAGACAGTATATTGGCGCGGAAATACCGAACTCAGTCTGAGTTTTATATAGGAAGATATGATTGGTAAAACGCTGATCAATAGTCTTTGCTAGCATTAAAACTCTTTTTTCGACTTAATTGACATGAAAAATTGTAATAATAATTCTACAATTAGTTTTTCAATAAACTGTAATGTTTATATTTGTTATTTTGCAATCCACTTTTCCTAGTCATTATTAGTTTGCAGTGAGTACCTATTATGTAATTACAGTTCCAAAGTGCTGATGCTACCTACCGCGCGGCTTTGAATTAACGAATATAATTAAAAACTCTGTAAAACAAATATTTTTCTGTTTCAAACGAATTACAAAAATATAATTCCATCAACTGAGTAGTCGTGTAAACACATCAGAATCATTTTATAAGCTTCATGCAGTGAAGTTTTATTTCTATTTTTGAAAGCATATAACTAGTGTTAATCCCCATATGTTATCCCCGCCATGCATTTAATTAAGGTAATTGCAAAAAGGGTATAATAATAGTGACTCACCATGAGAGTAGAGTTGATAGGGAGTTGTTTAGGATGACTACAACCAGGTGGTGCTCTACTAGTGACCATGTGACTGACTCTCTGTCTTCAATCTGAAAGAGAGAGAGGAAGAGACAGCCGCAATAAAACCCAGATGTGTGCATATAGATGGGGAATTCAAATATTGAGCTCAGCTTGTTTCAAGGATCGGATTCAATTCTATTAATTACAAAATTAGAGAGAAGAATTGGGCTGGAAAATCGGAGCTACTACAGCGCCCCCGCCGGGATTCGAACCCGGATTTCGGGCTTTGAGAAAGCCCGCGTCTTTTCCACTTCGACCACGGGAGCTACTTCTCGTTTCAGCTATTCTTTTCTCATTAGTAAAATTTGTTAAGTAAATAAATGCCGCGAAAAGAAGCTTTGCTCTAATATGGGGGGGATATTCGAATCTACTCGAAAGGGGTTTTGAAATAAATTGGGGAAATGTAATACTTACACAGTAATAACACAAACTACTGCTCTGGCGTTCAAGCTATTTCATCAATGTTTTAATTTGAAGATAGATCTGACTGCACATTGTCCTGAAAAGAATACGCGATTGTCTATCACGTCAAACCTCATTGGATAGAAACACTCACACGCTTTTTAATTAAGTAACAACAATTGATTTAAAACAATGTTGCATGCCTCAGTTTTATGACTACAAAAAGTTATGTGAAGAATCAGAATAATCTGATAAAACATCAAAACTGTTTCCATATTTGTATCCAAATGAACCAAACTACCTTCAGATTTGAAGCCCTGATTAAAAAAAACCAAAGTCACTCTTGGTTGTACATGTCCTTCAAATAAATTCACTGTCCACCAAATGTTTGTAACAAAATAATGAGGAAGAACTTGAGCTGAAAAGTCACAGAGCTCTCAGAGAACTTTGAAGAGCTTTTGAAGCAAGCAACCAACTCAGCCTGCATGTTTCGCACTTGTAATTGAAACTTCCCCGAAGCAAAGGTTTATGGGAAGAGTTGTGTCCTGCGCGTAGACAAATGCGCGGGTTGCATAGCGAAAGAAGCTGTGACTCCCTCCCTCACTCACACACTCTCTTTCTCTCTCTCTCTTTCTCTCTCTCTCTCTCCCCCTCCCACTCTTCTCTCTCTCAGTCCCCCCTTCTACAGCCTGAAGGTTTAGTACGTTCGATACAAATTCAATTCGTCAACACGGGTTTCATCATAGACTGGGCAAATAAAGCCCTTTGACGCTAGTTCTTGTTTCCAGTTACTCAATGAAAACACCATATAGTACAGTACCCTACAATATTATTTTTCTGAGAGAAAATTTTAACACTTCAAGTGATCGGAAAATTCTATTTTTTTTTTCATTGTTCATTATAATTATAATTTACATTATTAAAATATTATATGAATGAGTCAAATGCTTTTTATTTTTATAAGTTATTATAAGATATAAAGATGCTACACTTGACCGGCTTCCCACCCGACCGTCGAACACGTGCAGCGCAAGCCGGCAGAGAGCGAAACATACAGATTGCAAAGAAAAAAAAGAAATTGTGTCAGTTCATTTTATATAATATACATACCATTTTCACCAAATGCCTCTGGTAGAACACTACTGGAAATGCCTGAGAGCTACTTCATTAACAATCCAATTAATCTAAAAAAAAATGAATTGTAAATATTCGTCAAATGACCGTCCATGCTTTGGTCCAGCATTCACTGAGTCCAAGCACCGTCACATCACAATGTCAGAGGAGCCGATATGAAATATGAGGTCAGGTCAGGTCGGATGCGCACTCGTAGTTCAGTGACCTTGAGGAACTGTTGGTTGGAATGTCGTGAACACCGATCTGGTTGGAAGCTCTTGCTGCAGTGACTGCAGTGGCAAAAGGAACCACCTGATCCGGGCAAATGGCGGCCGACCCACCCATCCCGTGGTTATCGATTGGATGCTCCCTCTCTCTCACTCTTCACACGGATGGAGAACATACGCCTTACCACACACACATAATTACAATATCAAAACTATTACGAAACATACTAGGTCAATAACATAGAAGGTATCTTCTCAGACTTATCTTTCTATCATTTCCAGTGGCGGTACGCGATACTTGATGCTGGAACTCGACGGCAGATGGAGAGAAATCAAGATAAGTGACGCTGTACGAGTCAGCTTCAAAATAATCTTCATAATTTTTTTTAATTTACCAGTATCTGGGTTAAAATTTTAATTACATGAAGCTCGAAACATTTTGCTCAGATTATATACACTAATACCGGTATTCTTTGAAGTACGTCAAATTATTCAGGTATGTTTTATGTGCAGCATGTTCTGAGAATACATTATTTATTCAAAGGATTAAATCTTCTTAACTTTTCAATGTTTTATTCTTGGATTATTTTTTTAAATTTACTTAGGAATCAGCATAATTCTATCTTTTTGTTTCAGTGCTTGTTTATACCTTCAAATTCAAGGGAAACAGATCTTTCTAAAAATTCTACGTAAATTATGCAAAAAAACAATTCCGTATTTTACTGTTGATATACAATAGTCTACAATGTACATTATTTGTGGTGTGAAGTTGTAATCTTTCTTTAATACTGGTAAAATTTTGAGCTGTATGGTCTACATCTCATTAATTTGACTAATTTCCAAGTAGGATCCTAAGGACGGAAAGATCAATAGCGAATTTGCATGTTTGCTTCATTAGAGTCATATCTTGTATGTGTATACTTAATATGCATTTATGGTGATTACCTAGTGAGGTACCCTTAGAGTTAGAAAACGCAGTAGAGGAAGGCTACTCTGTATGCGTTTATGGAAGTTGACAACGTTTGAATTGCGATATAGCCATATGGTACGCATACAACACGTAATTGCTAAACAGAAGAAAAGTGAAACCCTTAATTAAATTAATGGCAGAACAACTTCTTTAATTAATGTGTTGTTTACAGATGTTTGCCAATAGACTATACGATCCACTGATCCACATGAATGATACGTCTTCGAAAGAAAACTTTAGAAAATGATCGAAAATACACAATAAGAAGTTTCAGTAATAGTGTGTATCACAGAATGCAGTTTCCTGATACTTACTTTTATTGCAACTAATTCTCTCTCATGAAATGGTTCAATTGATGCTACCAAGCTTCAAGCATTTAGTAGATGTGTAGAAACATTAAGTGAACTTTCTATCACAGGAGTACATTGGTATAATATATCATCATTAAAAAGTTATCCATAAAACGAGCGGTTATAAGCTCTTCCAGACTTTATGTTTTCCATCTCTATATTTATCTTAAACGGTCAATATATTTTTAATGAGTGATGCTATAGATAGAAATACATATGGTATCACCATATGTTATTGAATATTAAATCAATATAAAACATAATCATGGTTCTAACAAATATTCACCTAAATGTGTTATAGTTACTGTTACTAGTTATTGTTTTGAAAGCATCTGCAGTTGACAACTCTTATGCATGCTTAAAAATATCTGAATTTTATAATAATCCACATCCGTATTGAAAGATTATAATAATTATGATGCCTAACTTAAAGTATTGGTGTTCAAAATGAAAAGAAACATACACAAAATTGCAATAATACTGAATTTAAGATGACTATAACATTGAAGGAAATTTTTCGTATTTTCTGATCTCTCCTCATTTTATCATAAATGAGATTTCATAAATGCACAGTAAACTAAGCAATTTCAATTCAATTGGTACAAATTTACTAAGTTATAGGGCGACATTATGTTAAAAAGTTAAATTAATGGTCAAATAACCTTTTCGACATGACGCAGGAGCTGAACTTAGCTAAAATAGCAGTGAACTACAAAATTACTGTACTTGTCCATATTAATATTTCATTCCTATAAACTGAATGCAAACCATAATCTACAAAGATGAAGAGTATACTTGGAAACATTCCCCACTGAAATACGAATAGTTTGGAATATGTGATTGATATTTATTCTCTTCGTTCTATTGGATTGTGTGGTAGTACATTAAAACCTCCAGTTTCATCTCTTGCCTTAGCGGTTTTGTCGGCTTTTCCACACTAAAATTTCCACAGCTTTCACAATAACGAACCAGATGTCTCTCTTGTTGTGGATAGAATTGCCTTTCGTTTTCAACCCTTTGGCCAAATTAGTCAACCATAGGTACAAGATAGAAAGGATTCAATTTATATTTAAAGAGTACACAATAAAGATAGAACAAGAGTTTTCTTATCGTGTATTTCATATAAAGAAATACTTTCACTGTGTAATTCCAGTGCAAATTAGTTTGGTTTTGGTATTTCGTTGTTTTCTGTTTCTCAGATTTGATAACTCACTCAAGAATTTGTTACATTTTGGCCCTCTCCTAGGCTTTGTCGGGTTATGCAGGGTGGTGTCGAGGGTTACATACATTCCTACTAGTTAAAAATGCTCAAGCCTTTTTGGCCAAGTATTTTTTAAGCGGGCATTTTCTACCACTTAAAATTATAATACAACTTTGAGACAGGTAGTAATGTATGTAACTCTCGACACCAGCTTGCCTAACCCAACAAACCTAGGAGAGGGTCAGAATGTAACAACACAAAAATAGCGAAGAATATTTCATTTTAAGAAATAAAAACTTAAGAAAACTCACTCTGGAATGTACGTACAACACAGTAATTGAAATGAACAAAGGTAAAAGTTCACTTATTTTTAAACTGAAAATTGAATTAATCACGGTATAATCACTTTTTGTTGTTTCACATGTCTTCCAAGAAATTGTCGCGAGAGGGCTGAAGAATTTCATCTAAATTCAAAGGAACAAACTTAAAAATAATTTAATTCATTGCAGTGTATATGATATCGCTAGTATTCTGTGCCATCGAGAAAAAATTAAGTTGCAGTTTTCATCAACAACGTATAGAAGCAATATATTGCTGATACTCATGTTACAATTTTGTCTGATAAATTTTTAATGCAGGAGAATTGTATATTAGAAAACCCGAGTTTGCAAAAGAGATTTACTAAACTTTTAGACGCAGCATAATATTATAGTTTTTCTCAATGAAGATGTATGCCTTAATATTAACGTTTATATGTATTCTAGTACTTATATCTCACAAGTAATTCATTGAATTGGTAAGAATGTCTAAGATTGACATATCTCACACTATTAATATAAATATCAGCTGTAATTATCTTATTACTTGCAGGTTGTATAGGCGGTGATAAGACATAATATTCAAAATACCTTTTGCAACCAATCAACATTTTGCTTACCCGTTATTTAAAATATTACTGTGCTGAATATGAACAAACTAATATGCTTTGTAAATAGCATTTTTACAAACATAGAATATGACAGCTAATACAATTACACGATGCTAACATATATGCTACACTAATACTTTCAGCGAATTTCATTACAATGCTTCTAAAGGTGTTCAATTGTTTGCAAAATAATGGGAGATTTCAAACAATGAATTTGTAAATCCTTTGTGTTTAATCTAGCTGATGCTCAGCTATATGTTAATGTTTTTTTATTTGGATTTTGAGATAAATTATATGAAGTGTATACTTTTTATTACTAAAAAATGAAAAATTAGATTTCATAAAGTAATAATACCAGATGGAGATATTAATTAACAGAACCAAATGAATAATTTGTTTTGCCTAGAAAAAAATTCACATTAAAAAGATGCTTAGAGCCTAATTACCGTAATCCAACAACTAAATCTCAGTGATTACTATTATTATGTTGTCAGAAATTGAGCATTCAAGATGCAGGGAAATAATATTAAAATGTGCAATTTCCATTATTCTACATTTTAAATTGATTTATCCCATTTCTATAAAAAATGATTTCGAATATTTGGTCCATAACTCAAAACAAATTTTTGAAAATAAGTAAATAAAAAGAAATCAACTTATTTAGCTTAATTTCTTTTATTCTACAATACTCAGAAAAATTTACACAATACTCGGTAAAAAAACACGAAAAATCAGATATTCTGATGCTTGCGAATTTAATTAGATAAAACAACTGCAGAAGATATCAAACTTCCCTAATCTAGATATTTCTTCATCAGTTAAAATCACGAGAAGAGAAGAAATGAAGAAAAAGGTTTTCACCATATACTTTTCCATTTTAATAACAGGAGAGAATATTTTTCTCTCTCTACGTGGAAAGTGATGCCTAACTCCACAATTAAAAAGGAAGCTGTAAAAACTCCATCACACAAATGAATCTCATCATTTGAATGACTTTGATAAATACCATATTCTGTCTTCTAAATTACACCATTTCATAATCCGAACACAGACAAGTGTTCAAATGCTTAACATCAGTAACAACTGCTTCACTCTCCAAAATTATCCCCAAAGCGCACAAATGAAAAGAAAAATTACACCACAAACTAATCATACTGTATATAGGTAGGATAGGAATAAAACCATTTTATAGTATACGTAGTTGCCAGTATTTTGATCAGGATTTCTGTGAATTTTATTGTATGAGTATTTCTATCTCAGTGTGTATAACAAGGTATTTTTACTATTTATTTCCCTTTCAATCTAACTAGATAATAATAAAACTCTATTTAAAACCTGTAGCATATTAAAATGTTTACTTTGGTAAACTCAGTGTACGTAAGCATTTCTTTATATTTATTGCAATAAAGTTGTTGGAGAACAAAAAACAAAAATAAATTATGAGGGTCGGTCTATCATCCCATAACTTTCTCCATTGTAAAGTATAAATAAAAATACTTTAGAGTATAATGTTAATCCATCCCAAATAGTTTGAATATCTTGTAAGTAAAGAATCATTATCATGAATATCATCTGTGTGTCAACCAGTATTCCTTAGTAATCATGAATATACTCCACCATGACAGTGAAGATACAAACAATCAATTTTATAATTCTGTGCCATTTGACAATTTACTTTGGTGCAAATAAAGTCCCGTCACTTGTTTTATTTTGTTCACCCCATAAAATATTTGTATATCTACCTTCCATATAGAGTTTCCGTTTGAGTTGTGCCACCATACTGATGTGACAGATGACTAATGCTTTACCATGCTGACACACTAAATGAACCACACAAAGTTACCAAAATACATTTTGCATCATATTGTTCTATTATATAATAATGGCCAGTATAACATGAATTTGAGGGAAGAATATGAAGGGGGTACTTTGACGAGAAATATAGAAATTGAAGGGATATTAATGACATCAAGTCCTTGTTATTTTTTTTAATGTGCTTTGAGTAGTGCTGTGATTTTGTGACTATACCAAGGATTGTCTAACACATAACTTTCTGGATGATATTAGATTATTCGTACGTATAAAAATACGTCATGTTTGGTTTCTCTTTCTATGATTCTGAGAAATAAACTTTTGAAATTCAGTTTGTTTATTCAGATTTGCAAGAAGAAAGTCGAGAAAGTTTTATAATTATCCTATATAGGGAAATTTATCAGGTTACTATAAAGAATTTTAAAATATCATATTTTATGAACTGTTTCATTATTACTGTTATTAGCATGCTCTAACTGCTAAATTATGTGGTTCCTTATGAGCTAAATTATTGCTCTATTTCGAATTATTGTTTTATTGTGATTGGGATGGAGGAGTGGAAAAATCTAACTGAGGACTTTTCATAATTAAAATTCCATAATGGTCTGTAATTCGATAATAAGTTATTTCACGGTAAAAAAACATTGCAATCTCTTGAGTAATGAATGACCTTCATTAGTTAGATGTTTTTTAATGTACTTTTGTATGAAACCTTCCTTAGAGATTTTTGTAAAGAAAAAAGAAAATTATTGCTAATGAACCAAAAGTAATGCAAACTATATGATATTTTAATTCTGACCAATGAGAATGAACACTCTACATTTATTTCTTGCTTCCAGTGCACCTTGCACTACAAAACAAAGTTGTAGTTTTCCTCGAGGAAAATGTTCAATTTTCCTCTTTACTATAATAGAATGTATTTCCATTTGCGACAATTCATACATTTACCTGATACAAAAATATATTTGTTATTGGTCTTGCTCATCACCCTTATTGATTTAGTTCAGTAGAAATTGGGTATGAGGAAAATCCCTATGCACTGCTGTTTTTACATAATTAAAAAGCAAACTAGAGCTCCTACACTGCTGCTGAGAACAAATAAATTATGTTTTTTTTTGTGGTTAAGGCTATGTCTTGGTGTTTTATTTATGAATGATGAGTGTACAAGAGCAATGGCTGAAACGTACGATAATTTGTATCTGACATTATTTATATAAAAATAATACTTATCATCTGCGTAAGAAAAAAAAAGTCCATAAAAGATTTATTTTATTTTACTAATAGCTCAATAGTATAACAGTCTTTCATTTCAATGCATCTTCATTGAATTTAAATCCTGCTGGTTAATAACATTAATGGTAATATAATAAATTATAAAGCGGCACATATAAAAGTAGGCCTACATTAATGAAAAAAATATTTAGGATTGCTCCATTTTTGTACTTTGGATATAATATTAATTTTTGTTATCTTCTGTTAATGTTGAAGTTCAAGTAAGCGTTTTGTTTTGTTCTTAGTGTTATATTTTTATTTGCAACGTATTTTTCTGTCAGTTTATTATCCATTTCATAATCACTTCAAATTTAATTCATGTCATATTTTACATTTTTGAAGTCCAATTTAATAATTTTGTTGTGAAGCATTTTCTCACATTTGTATTTGATCACTAAAATAAAGTCCAAGTTATTTAAACAAGTGAGTTTTCCCACTCACAAAGACACTTTTACAGTGAAAGCGGATTACTTTGATGTTGGAAATAAGGTTACAATATCATAATAATGAAAAAGAAAAAGGGGAGAAGGAAGAAGGAAAAAAAAAGAATGAAGTAGAGAAACCTTCCACTTATGCAACCTGTTAACATACATCTGCTATGCAGTTTGCATACATAACACTCTTCAATGATCAACCGGAAAGAGTTTCCTCGACCTCATACCATTTTACATACGAAGCTCTTCTTTTATTATTCGTGAATAAAGGATTATGAGATTTTTCTTTGACTTAGTTATGATTTACAGATTGTAATAAAATTTTATTGATATTATTAATACGATTTTTTTTAATTTTGAAAAAAAAAAGGAAAAAAAAAAGAATAGCAGTACATGCAGACATGCCCGTCAATGGGTGTTGTAATGTACAGTAGATATTAATACAAGTACAAACACTCATATCCATAAACCAAAAATGAACACATTGATATAACTTGAAATTGACAAATAATTTGCATGTAATTTTTTAGCATTTAACAGCAATTACAAAAACAAACAGTCCCTGGAATCTTTATATCACGCAATTATTATAATATTAAAATGAAGTTAAACAGCAAAACATTACAATCATCACAATATATTACATTCTCAACATACACTACCTTCTAACTAAAACTTTCATATTCGAAAACAACGCAGAAAAAGGGCAAAAAAATCAATTTTCCCCTTCTTCTAAAAATTCCCTCTTTTAATACCCATCATTCTAATAATAATGAACGATAACCATAAACATAAGAAACATATCCATACCCTATGACGTAAAGGGTCGACTATTAGTATGAACCAAATGTTCACATTATGTCTAGGGAGAACAATAAGACCGTAGCTTCAGCTTGTAAATAAACAGCCTCGGAAGCCTTATCCCGGGAAAACCTTGTGAAAAATTAAAGAGGTGAAGTATGAGTCTCTCCTACCTTGGTAATGTTTTGGCTAGTATCATCTTGGCTAGGGCTATTTCCATTCATTTCATGCGTGATCAGAAGTCGCAATTGGGAGATAGAGAAGAAACAAAAAGCGATCTTCATACAGAGTTGTCAGACGTTGAGCTTTTCTTACACTGTTTAGTCATAGTAGAACGAACATGTGTGGTTGAAATGTGTACAACAATTAGTTACAGTTGTCTGGACATTCCAAACGGCACACAATTTGTTGGTATTAACATTCATAAAACTATTTGATATTTGTTTTAACTTTGTACAATTGTGAATGCTTTTTGTTTTGTTTATAAACATATTGAGAAGTCTCCCCATATTTAAAATTACAATATTAATTGGTGTAATGATATATCAAATCATAACTCTTGAATTTCAATTTGTAGAAATTCTCCGCACATTGTCTTTAATTATTAAAATATCATTCTTTAGAATATCTTATAAGGGAACAGAAATTTTGCCAACTTGCCTGTAGAATATAAAAACTTTTTTTCTTTTTTAGTTTCGACAGACCTCCACACATTGCACAGGAGACTTCCAAATATTCTAAACTTGTATAAAGCGTACAATATAAAAAAATGTTGAATTGCCAGAGTATTCATTTTCCACTACTTAAATGAAGTGTATTAATAACAAATTTTTCAATGCAGAATTATAGAAGTATAAAATGGGTGTACTAAAGTCTGACGAACACAGGACAAAATAAAATAGTGATATAAGCAACTAGAACCTCTATTCCACAAGACACACATGACAATATTCTCTTGTGGAAATCGAATCAAATTATTAGTTAAAGATAGGATGTGAAGGAAAATATTTTAGTTATACTGCACATATGTAGTAATTTCAAGCTTCAACGTATACAAGTAACGTGAGATCGAGGTGATCATGGAAATTTCGTCTTTATCATGAACTACCTGTAAATTATGAACCAGATTAATAAAAGTTTTATTTGACCAGATATCCTCAGATTGCTACAGTGATTCTTCTTACTCCTCATTTACAAAACTCTCAATTTCCTCTTGATTATTTAACAGTAAGCTAGCAACTCTATCGTCATGATCGAATCACTTTCAAATTTGATGAGATCATTCCCATTCCAGGCACGAAAGCCCCAGGAAAAAGAAACACTTTTCCTACCATCAGATATATTAGTACAACAACACCAAAAATACACCTTTTAATGAGTTTAAAACATCCAATGATCACTTTGCTACTGTTGATGGAATAGAAGAAGTAGTTGTTAGTGGGGAATGTTTGGGTTTGGGGTAAGTGGGGGGTGAGTGATTATCCATTCACTTTGGGTGGTTGAGGGAATAGGGGTCTAATCAATGGGTGGAAGTGGTTTACGGGAATTACAGTGGTTACAGGATTATAGTTATTATTGGGTTTATTTTTTGTCAAATACTTGGGAATTTCAAAATCTCTGAGAGTGATTCAAATATCTCAACTGAGACAACCCCTGTCATATTTTGAATTCTTGAAAGTACATCTCTGCATAGTGCATTTTTGTCGTACCTCGATTGAAGAAAATTAAAAAATGAGCTTCTACAAAAACATAATTACACAGTATGGAAACAAAATATTTTACAACCTGCAAGTAGTTTTCTTATTCTTTTATGCATAAGAATCATATTCATCCACGGTCGAACGACTGAGGGTATGACATTATCCATCTTGTTCATTTGTACGGAAAATATCATATAGGTTTTTTATAACATTTTTAATCTCTTTGTTGTTAATCCAAATGTAAAAATACTTACATTTTAAATTGTTTCTGGCCATTATTAATGAAAAATCATTTTATGCATATTAAAACGATTGTATATGTTTGAAAACTAATGTATTCCAATAACATAATAAGAATTCTTGTAAACAAATATTAATTTCTCACTACATTTCCTCTTGCGACTGTAAAATATTCATTTTATATTCAACCCATATAAAGTAAAAAAAAGTACGTGCACCGTAAAAAAATATTTGTTACTTAGGCAAATAAATATGTTTAATTAACAAGTTTTATTGGTAAATATAGAGTGCACTAATAAAACTGTGTAAATCACAAATCACAAATTGTTCACACATATTTGTTTCGTTGAAAGAACTTATTTGTTATTGTACAATAA